>JAQIWN010002364.1:0-16143 GCA_034699025.1 Entomobrya cf. arborea Gr-Col-00668 | reverse complement strand
ATTGTCGTTTGGCATATGTTTTAGTCAATTGTAAAAGTAGGCTTGTTTAGATTACCTTTTTTGAAAGATTTTACATCTGGACTGGGCATTTTTTCACCAAAGATTTTTTTAAATTGGAGGAACATGGTTTCATAAGAAGTTTTCGATATTTTCAATTAAAACATGTTAATTTGTTGATATTGTTTTGCGAGAATTCTTTTGATAACGTCCTCCATGCTCCAAGACTTATATGCAATCACATCATCATGTCACTTTTTCGTGAAGGTACATAATATTCTGTACAAGGAAGTGTTTTGATGCAAATGAAAAAATATACACGCTTTGATAAAAATGATATAAGCATAAACACCCAAAAATATATGCTAAGAAACTTAAGAGTGTGTCGTGTCGTCTGTTTATCAATCAGATTCAGAATCACGTATTGACAAAGCAGCATAGCAGTACGATGTGCACTTGTGAACTTCATTAATTGGTATAGGTATTTTTTTACACTTGTACAACGAAGTAAAGTAACCTTTCCAATGAAGTCATCAAGGTCAAAGTCAAATGCATGCGAGAGATGATGATCATAAATATGTATTCCTTCTATTTTCTTGTGACTTGTGATGCTGTGTAGTGCGTGCTCTGCCAATCATCAAGGAAAATAAATAATTTTGTACTAAAAGAAATATAAAAACGTGTGCATGTAAATGTACACACATTAAAAGCTACTAATACCAAACCAATGCAATGAAGTAAAAATTAATTTGGAACTAAACTGCATTGCATAAGAAATGGCTGATTGGTGTAGTAAAAACTGTAAAAATTGTGATTTATGAGCATGTCTACCTATTTAGTGGTTAAAGTTGACAGGTAGTTAATAAGAAATCCTTGACTTCAACTTCACGTGTTAAACGAACTGCATCCTATTCATATCGGCTTTACAATTTTTTTCATTTCAATATTTAACCCAAAGCTCAACGGCAACCACAATTAAAGTGTTTTTACTTTGCTGTTGTTTGAAAACGTCTACTTTTTTCTTTACCGTTATATCAAAAATTTAATGGGTAGATTCCCTAATCGGTTTAGTTCTTTTTTTGATCGACTCGAGTGTGAGTTAATTATTTTTTAATTTTTTTATATTTTTTTCAGAATAAAGCAGTTATCGTTGTGCTGCACTTTTTGGAAGAGCCAAATTTATACAAATTAATTTTTTGAGAAATACCCAAGCCAAAAAAGGGAATTTGAAGCTGAGTGCACTGCAGATTGCAGCAGCTTACATAGCTCAACAAAGACATTTTTTGACGTACTGTCTGTTGGTTAAGGAAACCAACATAAAAATCAATAGGGGAAAAAATATATAGCGAAAAAAGACGAGGGGAAGAGAATTTGACAAACAAAAGGTATAACAGAACAGGGAAGCAGACCAGAAAAAGGTCTATAATATAAAAAAGAGAAAAATTATACGTTGTGGTGTATTGTAAAACTGTAAGTTTTTTGAGTGTGTGGAATAGTGTATTGTGCACGTCAAACATATTGCTGGTATTGGTCTGCTCTTGTGGGAGTATGAGAATAACAGCAGCAGGCGAGGAGTTAAACATGAGTTCGCCTACACCAAATGGAACTGAAAGTACCGGCGGCAGCACGCCCAGTAGTCCTAGTGGAAGGATCAATTACGACAGAGACTTTTTAATTGAGATTGGAAATCAACCTTTGACCGTTTTCAAAGTACCAGAGGCCTTTATGGATATTGCTAGAGAGGGAGCTGGTGGAAGCCCAACAAGGAACATTTTTGTAAGTGGTTTTAAGTTTTAAATACAATTTTGTATTAGTAGTAATTTTTGGGGGGTTCTTTATGTGCTAGAAAAAGAAAAAGTGTGTCAATCAATATAGGTATACTATATGCCTAAAACAGTGTATGTGCAGGCTGTGGTGGTGGTGGTCAAGTTAAACAATTTTAAAGACGATTTTTGAATCAAGTGTATAAGTTGTGAATGAAATAAATTGGTAATTATCCTTTACTGTGTACACTGCACTGGGTAAAAAACACACGCATAATGTAATTGAGTAGAAGCAGATGGTTTAAAACTGTCTAGTAGTGATCTGTTTACACTTGTGTCGAATTAAAAAGTAGGCAAGAAGGAATATTAAAATTTGTCGGTAGTTAAAATTTAGGTAGAAGATTTAGAATCGTAAATGTCCCTTTTTTATTTTTAAAGCAATTTGAAAGCGGTTGTGGTTGTACTTGGTTATCCGTAAAATAGGTGTTTAGGTAGTTTAGTCTGACTGAACGCTTATTTTTGTGTTTGATTGGTTTTAGTGTAGTGTAGTTTTTGAAATAATGCATTCGTTTTTATAGCTAAATCACGGTTTTTGTTGTATCTATTACAGGGAACAGGACCACAGACACCTGCTAAAGGCGTAATCCAAGTCCAGCGTGGTAATTCGAGAGGTAGTTTGGGATTTGGAGGAGGATTGGGTGGACCATTTAATGGAAATATGATGCGACCACAGCAAGGAAAAGGAGGATGGGCACTTGGGCCAATGTGCATTCCCCCTCCTCCACCTCAATCAAAGATTCCACCAAAAATTATAGAAATTGCTCCAAAACAAGAAGTGAAACTTCACGAAGCAGAGAAGCCGTGGAAGCCTGGTAGACGTCGTACGGCAGCAGTCCCCGAATCTGATGCTGAGAAGAGTGCGGAGGATATTATGTTGGAGGTTGGTTACATTTAATTACTAATTAAGTACCTATATGTTTAATATATTCTTTAAAGAGGTTGTTAAGTTGTAACTAATATGTGGATAATCTTTAGGGACTTGTGAAAGAAGCAAGAAGCATCCTGAATAAATTGACACCAGAAAACTTTGACAGACTCAAAGGAAAGTTTTTGGAGCTGAACTTGGAAGATAAGGAAAATCGTGTGGACGCTGTGATTAATGTGTTGTTTGAAAAGGCCATCGATGAACCCGCTTTCTCAGCTTCTTATGCCAAAATGGTAAGATACTATTTTTTATTTACATCGAAACATGAAAATGTAAAATATCATGGGCAATGACGGTTAGGCAGGAGATAGCTCAATAATGTTCGTGTTCTTTATCATTAGGTGCACGCTGTATGCTCCACTTCAGATGCCACATCCAAAATCTTTCGCAAGCAGTTATTAAACAAGTGTCAAAATGAATTCCAGAAGATCAATTCAGATGAAGATAAAATTAGGGATTCAACGAAAATTTGGGAAGAGGAAACTGATGAAGCAAAGAAAGACCAACTTAAGCTGGAATTGGATGACATGAAGTTTAAGAGCAGAAGAAGATCGTTGGGGAACGTTCGTTTTATTGGCGAATTGTACAAATTGCATATGCTCAGTGCTAAAATTATGGTGGAATGTGTGAAAATGCTTCTGGGTAAGCTATTTAGTAATTATCTCCAGATTACCTACTTGCGAATATGTTTATCATGTACCTTCAGTGTCTGATAAATGTTTCTTTTAATATTCCAGCAACTCCCGATGAAGACAACCTTGAATGCCTTTGCAAACTTTTAACAACCGTAGGACAGAAACTTGATGAAAGTTTGGCAGAAACCGAAGCCAAGTTTAAGACCGTTCCGGTGGATCAGCGTCCTAAGTTCTTACCCGAAGAGAAGTGTATGGATAAATTCTTTGGCAGACTTGACAAGTTATCGGAGAATAAAAAGATTTCTTCCAGGATACGCTTTGCCATAATGGTACGTAAATTAGATGAAGTGTTAATTTAACGATTTTTAAAATCCAAGTATACGTTTATAGACATAATATGATTGTAATAATTTGCGTTTCATTTTTATCAAAAGGATGTTGTTGAATTGCGACAAAGCAAATGGAAGCCCCGAAGAGATACAGCTGGCCCAAAAACCATTGAGGAAGTCCACAGAGATGCTTATTTACAAGAAATGGAGGAAAAACGTCAAATCAACAGCTTACCACCGGTGTCACCTGAAGCAACTTCATCTCCTCGAGGTGGTCGTCAGTCCCCGATTAGTATGCAAGGAAAGAAGGGAGAATGGATGAAAATGGGTAGTAGCTCTAGCAAGTCATCGAGATTCCAAGTGAAAAAGCCAGATCAGGTTAGTGATAGGCGTCTACAGCTTAAATTCCGTACCTTCATCGTCATCGCCTGATTTCCTTCATATGAGTTAAAATTAAATGTTTTTTTTTTCTGTTTGAATTTCAGCAAAACAAAGCTCCCACATTCGCCCCTCCAACTGGGCATATACGCAGTTGAGCTGGATATTAGATATGTTAGATGCCTCGTTGAACGAGCTAAAGTGATAAGAGACTGTTGTTAGACCTTTCGTTTTGCAGTGTTTGTGGTCGAATTTGAACACAAGGTCCATAACGCTTGAACTGACATAATAGTGTAATGAGTTTATGCTAACCGAAAAACTGTGCTGCAGTTTTAAAGAACTGATTTTGTCAGCTCTATAAACCGCTCTCATAGGGGAGCGCTATATATACTTTGTATGAACATACATCTCGCTCAGTTATCGTTGCAATCATTAATTCTACTATGTATTAATTTGATAGCTTCACTAATTTTACTGATAAATGTTATGACTTAGTTCAGCTAAGATAAAAAAAGGTTTATTGTTATAATACATATTAAAAGAATAGAGTACTATATATGAATATTATATTTACTGAAAAATTTCTTGATAATAGCAAGTGTCGAGTGAGAGCTCTGTATTCTTTCATTTTCTTTTTTAAAGCATTTTCAACATACTATAAGTAGAATTTACGTTATTATTGTAAGCATATATGCCTTAATATTAAACTATACTTCTTGGACTAAATATTTGTACTTCCGGCTGATTTACAATAAAGGTATGTTACTATTATCATTATCAGAATTTTTCTTAGTCCGTATGATAAAACAATTTATTCTGTGCGGTCCAAAATAAAAAATAATATTCCATTTATTAAGATTTTTTCTTTCAAGACTTGTTATTGTTTATTTGTGAATTTTGAAATTATTGTTTAATAAACATAAAAGAAGTTGTTAAAATAATAAATATAAAAAGTCCGCGATGGTGGTTATCGAAATGACTTATTTTTCACATTGACTTATTGACTAATTCAGTAAAATTAAAACTCAGTGCATTGAAGAAATTATAGTATTAAGTAAAAGTAGTTTAACATGATTTACAAAAGACAGGTGAGTACTAAAAAAGGTGCTGCATTTTTATTTGGTAGCATGCAAGCATGCTTACTAAGCTAACCCATTCCATGGACAAAATGAGAATTAAGAGTTAGCTGAAAATCCTCTAATAAAAGTCCATGATCCTGGTCTACAGAATCTAAAGTGTCAGGAAAAAAAACAACATACTGACACATACAAAAATAATCTTGTTCTAAATGGTTCTATTAAATTTACATATTACATTACCTAACTAAAATTTAAAATTATTCTATTCTATCTAACCTAATAAAATTAAAACGACAGACTGTACTTACTTTCTACCAATTTACAAATCAACAAAAGTTCTTAACGCTATAAAATATGACAGTGGTCACAGTTTTCAAATATTACATAGTTTTTAAAAATTTACAGAACTTTCTTGAAATTACATTGTGGACTGAAATATTTCTTGGTAAATAGTTTTCTAGCTAAATAGCAAAATTAAAGTTAAAATCACATTCATCACATTTAACGAAGTAAAAACAATTGCTTAAAGTACTACTAAATATATGTATTTATATGTAACATGAGATTCAAACAGAATGTAAAAAAACGATTTCTTTCATAACCATCCGTTGTCAATAAAACCAAAATAAATTGCATTCTTAGTATATTCCATTGAGCTTCCCAGTTGCCAGTAAAACTAACCATTCCTTCCATTCACGACGGCGATCACAATCCTTTCCTTTAGTAAATGTTGACTGCAAGTCTGTTGTATTCTATTCCATTTCCGTGAATATCTATGACCAATCAATCCGACTAGAGCGAGAAAATGGTGTGAAGTGTGTTCGTCCCACCATTTGATTCCATTGTATGTACACGTCTATCAATAAAAAAAACAAAAGCGCATTTTAAAATAATGCAAGAAATTAACCAGTGTATTTTATATGCATGTTTAATTCCTGCTCGTCTCATTCATTCTGTTTAAACTTTATAATACCATAGTGCACCAAAATAATAGCTTGATGCCTACAACAGTTTAGCAAAACGTTTACTACTTAAGTCATGAGTGCATGAGAAGCATAAATCATTATCGGTTTTTCAGCGAAAAAATGTCATTAAAATAGAAAATAATCTCGTCAAAGTGTCCCACTCAATTGACTCAAGTGACACTCACTCTGGTTTCACGTTTTCCCACTCAAAGACTTGCCGTAAAGAGGATGTTGATATCTTAATTGTTTTTTAATACTGCATTGAAATATGCAATAAAATTACTCAATAATAGTGCATATATGCATGCAAATTCTAATAAAAAATATTTAATGTGATAGTCGTAAATTACGATATACTTTTTTGAACGTGATTTGACGCTATTAAATAGCTGTCAATTATATGGACAGGAAAGAGCTAAACTAAACATTAAGAAGACCGGAACTCGTCTATCTATCTATTATTATTGTGGCAATTTTTCTGTCAACAGCATTAATAACACGCTTTAACAATCACTTGTAAATATACTCATTGCTATGCTATGTATGCTGTTATTGCTCGCTGTATTTTCTTTCAATCGGTGTACTATAGAACTATCATGTAATTATAGCTATTTGTAACCTGCTTTTGTATATTTGCAAATAAAAGATTATAAAAACTAAGAGAATATGACAAGGAAAGGCCAATACATGTAAATGCCCATTATAAATTTTGATGAATGAGACGGAAATAAAATGCGTTTCGAAAATGAATAAAATAGATCTTATTTTTTAAAACGTACCTTGATTATATGCTATTTGCACCCGCATGATTTTACAACCATATTCGGAAGCTTGACATGTTGGAAGGTCGTGTTATACGACTGAGGATCCCTATATATTAGTGATATCGAGCTCATCTCTGTAGCCGTACAGCATGGCACCAGTTCCACTGTATTGTTATTTACTCCCCCACGGTGTTTCACATAGTCAATCATAATCCCAGAGTGTCGTGTTGCCGTATGAGCCAAGGCCGTATCCCCGTGACATTTGCCCTTACAGTAATAAGCATCAAAACCCTTTGGCTCCAGAACCCAATCCCATTTAATCTCCTCGAAAGAAATGTACAGAGATTCTCTACAGCATTCCTTAATTCCTGGGGTACAGTTGAGACTTCTCCTGTTTCTCCTTTTTCGCTTTCCATTCGCCATGTTAAACACGATAAACGGTTGTTGTTCACCAACACTGTCAAAGGGAGAGTCATGAATGTCTTTGCTGCATGTGGTGCAACTGATCTTGATTGTGTGCTCATGTACCTCAGCTACTAACCACTTTCGAGCCCTATCAGTTATATTAAAGCTTATCCATCCTGCCGTCTTTGTTACATTTTCACGAGAACTAATTGCGCTAAATTGGAGGGCTGGTGTGCGACTGCCTCTGTTGTAGCGGTAGACGATTTCTGATATGGAAAAGTTGTGCGTGTTGTTGTTTGCTTCATCATCAACTTCATCATCGGTCATATCATCGGCCAATTTATAAACCCACAATTCAGCACTGCTTATCTGATTAGACCTTACTTCCTTTGGCAAATTGTACACAAAGCAGGATGAAGCCTCTGGCCTAGCTCTAGTAGCCCAGGACGAACAGTCTTGTAACTCATCTTGGGGTAATACGATAATCTGTTCTGTTTTACCGTAAAAGTCTTCCAAGTCTAGGTTGGCCACATCGTCATCATTTTCATTACGAACTGTATTGCTGAGGACTGGATTTCCGAGGGCGATAGGTGGTAACACAGTGTTGTGACCTTTAGGTACGTTGTCCATTTTGGGTGGTTCCTTGAGACGCAACTTTTTGAGGATTTGCTGCTTCACAATTTCAACTCGCACGGCTCTCAGGGTTTCGTCGTCTAGTCGGGCAATAACTTGGGCATTTTTACGTGCTGCGGCACACATTGGACAGTCTTCTTCTCCTGACTCATCTGTACTGGCTGTAATGAGCTTTGAACTTGTGTCATTACTGGCACCATTGTTAACATGTGAATTGTGATGATGATCATGATCACCAACTACTGGCTCATTTCCTCCACTGACGTCAACTGGTTGATTATTTAAAATTGTGTCGGAAGGAGGTACCGGTGGGCGACGGTGACGATTTAGATGCTTTCTCTTCACTTCACCTCCATAATGGGTACCTCTACTATTGAATACTTGTTGATTACCTAATTCGATAGGATCACGGATTAAGTTGTGACTAATATCTTCTTGACTCAAACAAAAGTGGCATATATTGAGCAAAGTGAATGTGGTGATTATCACGAACATCGTTGTAGATGTTATCAGACTTTTTGTGTGCACCATTTTTACTAATATTGAATTCAGTTTTTTGGTTTGTTTGTTTGTATAATTTACTATAAAATTATTTTCGTTTTTTCAGTTTATCACAGAAACATAGTAGTTTGTAAAAAAAAAGTCTTGCTTTTTAAAACATATTCTGCACACTTGCACTTGCAACTTTATATAAATAATTCAAATTTAAACTTCAAAATTCATGTTTAGAAATTTTTATCTAAAAATCACGTTAAATTTGAGACGCCACTCTCTAAACTTTAAAACATAACGGCAGACCGATATAAAATGAAAAGCTGTGACAAGCAAGCGAGCTGTGATTGCTTATTATCACAATAAAGCCCCAAACTAGACTCCTGAAGTTCGTCAATAGCTCATGTTATTTATAAGGAAAAGATTGAGAGCCTAATGAAATGATGGCTTGGGGACAGACAAGACAACGTGAAGCTGGAAAACTAGCTTGCCTTTGTTATGAACGGCGAACATCACAAAACCTTCGGTGTCATCCTTTCTTTAAAAAAGTATACCATTCAGTTCAGACTCAGACATTCACCAGCACCACTCAGCACACTACACGAAACTTCACAGGTTTCTATTTCCAGGTTCTTTTTTAGCAAGAGGTTTGTTCGTCATATCATATCACATCACATCACGCTACAAACGTTCAATTGAATATATTTTATCGTATTTCTTGGCATTGTTTTTCTTAACATGAGCATACATTTGCAGTTCATCTTCTCATGTATTTAGATAGATTGCAAGCGTACAAAAAATTAATTCATTTGCATGCTGCATACAATGACATGATGACATGCGACAAGAAATAACGGTGCTTGGACAAAGTAAGCTAATGTTTAAGGAAGAACGAGGGCTACTTGACTTGTATTCCTTCTCGTTGCACTTTTCTTTCCACGTTTTTAAATTTAAAGACGTTCTATGAAGCACGCATTTATGATATTGTATGATTAGTCCTATTAGTTCATTGAGAGAAAAGCAATGATGTTTCAATATAATAGACCACTTTTAGGAAACTGTCTTCTCTGAAACTTCACTTTAACAGACTACTTGTGTGCAAAAGTATAGAACTTGTAATTGTAAAACATGATCATTGATCACTGCCCACTCTGGTGTAAGTTAAGACATTAGTTCATCAGCATTCATCAGCACATATTATAGTTGTATATATTCGTAAAAAGGAAATATATACTTCACCAAATAAATAATGTTTGATTTGTCGTGCATTTTACTATCAATTGCAATATCACGACAGACAGGTGGTACATAGTTTAACATAATATCGCCCCGCATTCTACGAACTAGCTTATGACGATAGCACAAACTAATGTAACGCTGATGGTTGGATGTGTCGTGGGAAAATTTTTACTGACAGAGCTTAAAGCTTTGTTATATAGGAACACTTATTGCACTATAACATAAAAATGAACAGAATGTAAACTAACATTTACTGCTTATTAACGTGTCATTTGTATAGGTGGTAAATTGTATCGTCCTAGAAAATAGGTATACATAGTAAATTCAAGAAGAATGTATATTTACGACAAGACACGACATAAAAAGCTCGATTGAGTTGTTTCTTAAAGTAAAATGTTTACATTGTTAACAATTTTCTTATATCCCTCTAAAAGAAAAACAAAAGGTACATGTCCGTAGTCAGTCCGTCCATCAAATTTTTTACTACTAAATATAATCAGAATGAGCGACAACACTTTAAAGAATCCTTTGAATCACGCGATGATATCGGTTTTTTGTAAAATGTTGGCAATTTTTTAAAGAGATTTGCAATTTCTTCTGCTGAACCCGAGACAAGGGCGTCACAAGATGAGGCGTTTGTAGTGGACACAATATGACCAAAGAGACTGAACTGATTACGATATTCATCTTCGTTCCTGACTATTTTTTATTTATAATGGTGGATTTATGAAGATGATGAGTTGATGATCAAATATCAAATAATTGGTTTGAGCACGCTACATTGCTGCATACCAACGTAATATGTGCAAGAATGGAAACTTGGAACTCGTGTTTTCTAGATGACTAGTAAAAAATGACGAACCTTGCATTCAAATTTTATATCTGTTAATAATATAAGTTGTACAGTAAAGAAGAAGAGCATTCTCCGCAAAAAGAAATGTAGTAATTACTTTTTTTTACTGACCAGGCATCGTTTGTACATGATGCCATGATGCATGCACTATGTTGTATGCAGATTTTTTTATTTATCAAATAACAAATATTTCTCGCGTCTTGGTTTGGTTCGGTTGTGGCAAATCATCCTCATCTTTGACTTATGCATGGCGAGGTTAAAAGCATTTGGCAAGGTGCTGACAAAGCAGTTGAATGGTACTTGATTTGGACTTAATGATTTTTACAATAATTTAAGACGACGGGCTCTGGTGTTTATACCAAACTTTATCTTTTCTGTTCTCTGATCTGATCGACGGTAAAATGATTTAATAGGGACAAAGTTTAGTAACCGAAAAGTACACAATAATGTGATATTGATATATATCAATTGATATAAGTTAACGAAATCTCACAAAGACGGCAAGGAAAACAAAAAAAAAGTAGCTCAAACTTGCAAAATAAGTAGTACTTGTCGATTTTAATTCGCATTGACTTGAGAAAATAGAGGAAAACCTGTATTGCAATGTTGAAGCTGTAGTTTCAAGTTCAGGTAGCTTTTTCGTGTTGAAAGCTTATTGTATTTATAGTTTGTTGCAAAATGAATGAAGTATAATTTTATGTATTTATTTTAATGCATATAGATGGATGGGCTAGAAAATATTTGTGTTATGCCTTATGTAATAGGATTTATTTGCAAATAGGAAATGGCAACATTTAATCCTTTTCAAAGAATCTTTAATTTTTATTTTCTCTGAACTGCAAGAAAATTACGGTATCAAAATTAGTAGTCATGTATAGATTTACGGCACACTGATTTTTATAACAAGTCGTGTGAGAAAGGGGTGGATTTTTAGTAACTTTTTAGTTTCTTCCTGACAAAGTCCAGGCAGTATCCATCCAACAAAGATAAAAACTGAAAGGCAAATGGTAAATTTAAACATATATACATACGTCAAGGCATCACATTTGCATTGGGTATTTTAACAAGAGTAAGTGTCAATCATGATTTTCATAGTTCAAAACTGATGCTGCATTGAAAGCAACTTATTGAATTGAACTACATTATGACAGGAATGCAAAAAAGGCAGACGGCAAGCTTTCCTGTATCATGTCATAGTCATAATATCATAATGGAACGAGTATTACGTCAAACAACTGGTGACTGATAAACGTTAATAGTTCAGACTTGTATATATTCGTGATACATTGTATGCAATCTGCTGTATTCTGTTTCTGTGTATCATTCATATAATTAATTAATTTATCGCCACTTTATCCTTTCTTTTAAGAGGGTGAAGGGTGAAGTTGACGGAGAAAGTTAATCTGGACTTGTCACATACACTTTTTTACTACAGGTCATGTTACTTTTGATCTGATCACACTTACTTAACATACCTAATTGGATTTGGGATTTCGATAGATTTTTCTCTTTTTATTTCTCCTTGTGTAAGGGAATCAAAATTTCTTTCGTTTCAGAGACATGAAAAGAAAACATGCATTTTTGCTCACTTGATCTTAAGCTTGGAACTTGCTCCCTGACAGGCATTCCCATTATCTCATTCGTAGAATGATGCAATATGTATCTTGTTAATTTTCTTGTAACTTGCCACGAGCCGAGCAGCTCCAATCTATTCTTCTTTTTATTCTTCAAAAACTGTTGAATGGTATTGTTTGTGGAGGCGTCTGGTTTAATATTGATTCCAACAATTCACCCCCAATTCAACCTTTAATAAACTTTCATATCGATTATCAATCACTCATCACATTACTTGAAATAGTAACTGTTGCATTTTCTGCCGTCTTGTGTCTTGTGGTAAGTACAAAGTATAAATTATCATATCATAATCCTAGCTCATGATTGATTAATTGCGCTAACGTGGCAATGCACCCATTTTTGAGCAAATAAATTTCACACTCTTGACTAAATGGAAATGATATGAAAAGAGTGCAATACAGTGCATTTAAATTGATACATACATACATACTACATAGTATTTACATCTGAATAAATTAACTTGCATTTAATGCGAACAAGTGCCCAACGACGAGTGCCGGCCAAGATTTTCTTTTTCGTGGTGAAAATGGATTTCCCATGAAATATGAGGTCGGCTGGTTCAAATTGTAACACCAGATCAAACTTTTAATGCTGGTCATTCTAATCTTTGGTCAACAGGAGAAGTTTTCCATGAACTGACACATGCCATTACTTTAGTTTATATATCTCTCTGGGTGCAGGCAAGCGTGTTTGATGTGTCAGCTTCAGCTGTAATATATTGATTACCTATAAAGATTTAATTGCGCTCGCTGCTCTTGTTCTCGACTTAACTTTTCTTTGTATTCATTACTTTTGTTAGTGTGGAGTGTGGATCCAACTCTTTATTCCGTTCATAGATATGTCATGACGAGTAAATTTTTTGATGAATCTGATAAACTGACTCAACAAGAAAAAGCGTGCTGCTTTGATGACTGGAGCCGGCTGATCGTGCCAAAACCTTTATCTGACGTATCCCACTATCCCACGCCAAAATCATAACATTTCAGAAATTATTAATATGCAATACTGTTCATTTAATCTGTTTTTAAGATGCTAAATGTGTTTTCTTACAATGAATAAAGGTTAAATAGCTAAATAAACCTTGTTTGTAAGTATGCACAATAACAAAAATTATGACTTATTTTGGACTAAATTAAAAACAGTGTTCCCCTACTCTACTAATTCTACGCACGCACCCATCATCATCCCCTTTTCATGGATGTTTACCATTTTATTTCGCTTTTTCTGCACTACTCTCACCCACAACAATCGTGTAAATAAATCGTTTCGACGCATTAATATACTACTTAAGTACATGTTGCACTCATGCATGCGTATAATTATCTTTTGATATTAGATATAAGTTTATAAACAGGAGGTGCCACTCTCAAATGGTCACAATTTTTTTGTCATCATTAAATTATGATCATCATTAGCCATTTCAAATATTTCTGTGAATCAAAGTTTGGCGAAGAGTAGTGCGTCAATGAGATTGTGTTTTGAACGTTTTTTTCTATGATGTGGCGACAAAAATGATTTCATAGTTTTCAGCATCTTGGAATGGTCTACAACTTTTTTTTTTAATCTGGATTATCTCTGGGAATGTAATGTCTTGGAGTCTTAAAATAACTGAATGAAAAACTCCTTCGAGGTGATTTTTGCTTCATTGATATTGGTATTCATTCACATTTGTCACTTTTCAGTTATTGCACCAAATGTGAATATGTGAATCGGTTTGTCTCAATGAATTTTGCTGGTTTTATGATTATGATACAGTTTATAATCATCGCTATCCAACAAACAATCCAAAGTACATTTAGAATCGATACACCATTTTCTTTATCGGTTGAGAATACATATTTTTAGTTGAAATTCATGGGATATTGGAACAACGATCAAGTACTAATTCCGATAAAAAAAAATTGCATATCCTTTCCTTCGAGAAGTCCATTATGAAATCACATTTTAATTTATGAGCATTGATATTATGTATCCAATAATTAAGATAAGGCTACGAGGACAAAATGTCATTCCAAGAAAGAAAAAATACAAAGTAGTGTCATGATGCAAGTGTAAGTATTGTACATGCCACTCATGAAATGTCTTGGTACATGGTACAAGATGACAAATATATATAAAATGTAAAATGGAAAATATGACATGAAAAAACATTTAAAAAAAGTTTACAAATTAAGAAGTTATCTATATCCTTAAAATTTTAATATAACTAAATAAGCGACTGACATAAAGTGTTAAAAATCGTCAAATTATAATTGATAGTTAATTTACATTCAGATAAGTTATGGAACAAGAGATAATCGAGAAGAAAAGTAACATTTCATAGCCAGTTCTCACCATTTCACTATCTTTTGGTGCAAAGCAAGTGATAGTGATGCAATTATTGTCATCAAGCTAACAAAAGAGATTACCAGAGCGTGGGACTACAATGAAGGCTCATCTTTCTGGACTGGAGTGGAATCTCTTAACCTTAACACGTTGAATTGCCTATTTTTGAAAACAATTATTTCCTTTCTGCCAGCTAATTTTGCGTGCATGCTGCATGCATGCCTACATACATCCAGGAAACAAAAAAAAAGTCATTTATATAAACACAAGATAATAAAAGATATCGTCATCAGTAAGTACTATTTATTTTGACCTCGAAACGGTCAGAGACCAAAGCAATGTAACTCATACATTACCTTTTTGAATGAATAAAAGGTGTCGTGTTTCACATAATGACGATGACGGTTTTCGTCACGTAACGAATTCCCTAGTTGCGTCGTGATCGGTGGTGGTGGTAATTGATATATCGATTTTTTAAATGTCCTCATACCTACTTACTATGTTAGCTGTTAATATGGCTATGACACGTAAGCTCCTCGATAGACCTGTGCCCGATTGCCAATATCTAAATATAATATTACATGTACGCATAAATTTATGAATAAAAATTCCTCGACAGATTTCAGGAATCTTTTCATACTCAACCAATTTTATGCCAGAATCATTAATGACCATTTATGTTTAACAGACAGACAAGCTCCTCTAAATTGCAGTAGATTTCTGCATTTTCCTGCTCATTTATGTGAAATAGAGGAAGTAGTATGACTGTAGTAATCGTACTTTAATGTCTTAAAGTGCAAAAGTCTACTCTTTGACTGCCTGGAAGCCAATAATGTTAAAGAACTGCAGCGGTGTGGGAAAGATCACAATTAATGGTTCGCATCGTGTCAGTTATAAGGATGAAATTAGACTCTGAAATATTGTTACTGTTCTTACAATAAAAGTGGAAGTCCTATGATGACACATACCTACAAATTTCAATATTGAGATGGATGGAAAATGAGTTTAAATATTTTCTTTAACAAGTCTAGCTACACAGGTTCTTGAATGGGAAGTGACCCCCGTGTAAGTTGAGATAACAATACTTTCTCGTTGGTATTACGTTAAAATATATGACTTCATGCTTAAGCACCTGTTATATGGAAATAAGAAACTTAACTGCACAAATCACTGCAAATTGGAATGAATGAACTCATTTTGCCTAACTTGCAATTACAAAGTATACCTATCTAAATAAATATTAATGATAATTTGTCTGTGTTATCTGAAATGATTTGATTACAATTGCAGCTAAAGGTGAATGAATTTACCTAATGTACCTTTTGTTTCATATGAGACGGATGTCGGAATTCCTGGATGCATAATTTATTAAAAATTTGTTATGTCTTAAAACAAATTAATTTGTGTACCTGGGTCTTTAGTCTTTGTCGTCATAATACGTACCGAGAATCTACGACTCTACCTAACTGCATAGCAATGCGTGCTTATTGCTTACTACTTGCTCAATTACTACTGCATTGCTTTATGACTAGACAGAGTGAGATTATCAGACAAAAATTTTTATTCGTGTAGTTAAATATGTGATTTACTACTTGAAACAATTTGTAATTGCACACATTTACGTTTATAGTTATATAAACAAGTTCAGGGGGAGTCATCTCGAGAC
>JAQIWN010002363.1:0-16150 GCA_034699025.1 Entomobrya cf. arborea Gr-Col-00668 | reverse complement strand
GGCGAGTTACCGTCAGGTAACCCCAACCCTATTTCGTAGGGTTTAGAAAAAATCAATTGAATCGGAGTATAATTTTTCGGTAACCGAGCTGGTTGGGTTACCCAAGAAAACATACCTACCGACTGCATGTCGGTCCAGGAGAAATAGATAAGCAGGTTATTTTGAACGTATGAAGTATCAACTGGACACTCATTGTTATTTTATCCTTCAAATTCAGAATGTAGAGTTCTAATTCAAATTTAAAATGCTATACTTGCTTGGTATAAAGCTATGCAATGGTAGCAATCATTTATCCATCATTTTTTGTAGTGAAATGTTGAATTTCATGTAACGTTGTCATGTCTACAGTTAAAATTGCCAAAGATTATTGGTACATTTAGCCGGTGCGGTCGAATAAGCAACTGATTTGTAAAATCCAAGGGTGCCAAATGGAAATTTCATAGCAAGAAATGAAAAAAATTCCATGGGTATTTAGACCGTTGGTAAAATCGTTACGATTTTGTATAATTTATGAAAAGATTCTACTTCTGACAGAGTACTGAACGGTTTAAAATAAAGATTACTCACAATTATATATAATTGTGTGAGATAACTCGTATAGTTATAAGTTTAGATAGGTCTAACTTTCAGTAACTTAAGGTGGATTATGTAAAGTCCTACTGATATGCATCCAAAACATATTTGTATTCAAAAAATGATTCACAGACTGAATATAGGTATCCATCGACCATAATAATAGTGAAAGTCGTCTTCCATCCTTCCAAATGGTATTTTCGAAGATTTTTTATTCACTGATTTCAGGTTTTCCCATTGAAAATCAAATTATAGAAAAAAGGAACTGTCTTGATGTGTATGTCCTGTTTCGAGTTTTCCAATGTTATCATTTGTGTTGATGATGAACTGTATAAATTAAATAAACATACTCTCAATCCTCTGTAAACACAGAACTACTTCGACTTCGTATTGAGAATGAGAATGCCACCTAAGCTGGTTCGACGCAACTAACTCCTTACCATTCCATAACATCCGTGAGAGGAGACTGTTCTGCAACTTGCATAACTTTTGTCGCAACACGAACATAGCATTAACTAACCTTTCGGAGCTCCTTACTCCTTTGCAATGATTTTTATAATAAATTTTAGCTTCGAATTACAAAAAATTAACATGGGGAAATTCGTCCTTATCCAAAATGTTGTTTACTATTTCTTACTCATAGTAGCTTTCACCATGACACCATAGAAGTTAACATGACAATTCTTTGGTTAGATCAAAGCTTGCATACTACTAGATTCTTGATCATTTTTTTATGTCAAACATAAATTCAACCAATCTAGTTCATTTTCTGTTACTTAATGTTTTCGAGAAGATGAGTACTTTGTATTCTGTGTAGAACTGTTATAAAATAATTAATTATGTATAAAGTACTGCATACACTGTTCTTGATTTTTACTATTTCAAAATTACTACGTAGTTTTATACTGTACGTATTATATTTTGTATTAGTAAGCGTCAATGCTTATTTATGGTTCAAATTTAATCAGCCAATTGTGCTGCTCCAAGATATGTATATTAGCTTTGAATTCTGTCTGAATTTGAGTTTTAGTGTAATTGATGGATAGCCTTTCAAAGTGTCATTAGTTTGTAATTTGTACCAAAGCAGAACAACTACATTATTTTCAGGGTAAGGATTTTGGAAAGCAAAATTAGTTTTGTCAAAAGCAGGGGTCACATCACAAGACTTCATGTGTTTACACACCTAAAAATTACTTACCAATGCCAGCACAAAAATTCGTATCAACTGGTAAGTTACTATAGGACACTCTTTTAACCATCTGCACTCAAGTGTGTCAGATTTATGCTCCCTCACTTTCACTTCATCTTTCACCCTCAGATTACAAGCGTGTTTTGAACTTTTTATGTTTCTCGCTTGCCACCAAGCATCTCAAAAATGTCTTTCTCTCAAATCATGAAAAGTTGTCGAGCTGTCGTAATGTATCTTTCTCTCCATTAATAATGTGTCCATGCCAACTTTTATACATACGAATGAAATGTACTGAAACAGAAGTAAACAACAAAAAATAGATGAACAAAATATATAGCGTTATTGTATGTACTATGTGTGGATACATCACATACATCACACTGTAAATTCCATCTCTAATGGACGAGACTCAAATATAGAAAATAAATGCCAACAACACACAGGATAGTAGCATTAGGTACATGCACTTCATAAAAGATTTATAAACGTCAAGACAAAAAATGACTTATTTTTAAGTGGTTGCGTATTTATTGACTAAGAAAAGTTTAGACAAGAAAAATAATATCAACATATTCTCGGTTTTCATTATTTTAAAACGAAGGATATATAGTAGTCAGCAAGTAAAATCAAACTTTCACTCTGCGGAAAAATACATCCATGGAACTATGATGAAGAATCCAATGACTAAAACGCAGAGCAATGGTGTCCATAGGAGTGAGCATCGCATTTGTGATTCCCGTTGGCGGATGTCCTGTATAACATTATGTAAAACTGTATATTTATACATTATACCCCAAAAATAAATCAAACAACAAAAACTGCAACCAGTTTCGTGAGATCATCTTCTGAGATGTTTTCTCCAAGCAGCCTTTGTATTTTGTAAAGTTATTTATTGTAAAGTGCATTTTATACACAGGTAATTTATAGTATACCATTATGACAGTGAGTGCAATCAATAGAGCTTTGTTTGTGGGTGAAACGTCTCCGAGAATTGTTAGTCCGTAATAAATTATGTCGCCCCGAAACCCTCTGAAAATCTCAACAGAGGCTAGTTTTTCTCCAGACTCAGTTCTAATCTGTTTTTCAAAATAGTTTATTCGACACAGATTATCCTCATAAAATTTAACTAATGTGCAATAAATTTGTGAAAAAGACTGTACTGTACACGCAATAATTATATTAGGAAGAACACATACCATATAGCAATTGGTTCCTTGTTTACGTCGAAAGGCAAGACATTCCTCAAACGTATTAACGATGCGGACGAGATCTTCTTGAAAATGTATTGTCCCAATTATTCCGGTTTGTTGGTCGGGTACTTTGACTCTGTAAACGCAATTCTACCAAACAAAAATTGAAGAATTCATATATTCATATTAGATGCAGTACATGTACGGTATAGTCATTATATCATTATAATTATGCTTCTATTTATATAAATATATATGTACATGACACACAAACAAATTGAATGGGGCAAAAATTGTTATAAGATTTGCATATATATATGCTCCGAGTTCCAACCATCATAAGCGTATTACGACGCAAATTTAAGAAGATTTGAAAAAACTTAATAAACAGAACAATGATTCAGAGCCTGAGCATATTTTAAGCTTTCCTTCAGGCTTAAAAGGAGCAAAGCTTTCACCCAGAAGAGAGTTCTACCTCATTCAGGTATCTTCCACCACCGTTCAGGCTTCGAACACGCTATCATTCGTTTTCGTGAATTATAATGAAAGGTGAAAATAAAGCATGATAATGGATTGCGACAACGTTAAAACTATTTTCCATGCATATTTCCATACCTTTGGCGAGCTGCATGAAACTCTGGGACGATACTCCAGTTCAAATGCTTTCTCATCCCTGTACCTTAACCGCACTCTGGAGTTGGCACCACAAATGGGGTTGCAACATGCTGTTACAGCATTTCCCACAAGAAAGTCATCTTCATATTGAACACTGATGGAATACCCAGAGAAACAGGAAACCCCTGAAATTTCATACGAAAGAACTGACAAGATAAAGAGTCATCATTTTCATATTTCAACTCATTTTATACTCTATTTTTGGTACAGTAGACAGAAATTTTACGCCAACTTTGCATGCTTTTTAACGAAATGAGCAAAAACCACAAAACAGCAGTATAGAGAGGAATATTATATTACAGAGCTCAAAAGCAAAAACGGAGTAAAATGGTGCATCAACTTTTTATCATGAGACACCTTACAGTATAGACTATAGACTGTGTGTATGATGTATGTATATATATTTCACCAGAAAAAAAATATCAGTTTTCTGCCTCGTCCTAAATGGTTCTCTGGATATGCGTGGGTCGAAGAAGAAGAAGAAAAGTGGTAACGTCGAATGTACTAAAACCACTTATATTTTTATGATGCATAACAAACTCATAAATAAGCTTAGGGCATCTCATCATCTTCAGCGTTGAATTTTCGTCTCACGTCAGTAGACAGCGATCATTTAAGCTTTCTTGAACAGTAATTCTTATGTTTATTGTTATCTTTAACGACTTCATTTTACCTTAAGCAACTTAACCACACGACGACTAGTAGTTGAGTAAAATGGCTTGGAAATATCTTGGAAAATGGTTTCCAGTTTTTAGCTATTTGCTGCTTTCCTTATTGCGCAGCAGCATTTTTGCTTGCCAGGCAGTAGAATATTATATCTTTGCAAATGTACCTACATATAAACATAGCTGAAAACATAATACCCACATATTTGTTAAATTACCTGTTCTGGAGACGTCAAATCGTATGTAGTCGTCAAGGAAGCTAAAGTAATTGACAAGTTTTGGGATATCCCTTTCCTTGTTTTCGTCGACATTGTGTAAAAAATTTGTTCTACTTTTTTCATCCATGCATTTCTGACCAGACTCTGAGCCATCATCACTATCACTACTATAGCTGTATTGCTGGCTACGACGAGAACCAGAGGTTGAACCATCACTGTCCCTTCCGAAGAAACCATAAACGCTATCACAACTGGCACTTGTACTATTTTTACGATCTTCATAACTACTACCAATTCTGCTTTGGCTTCCCAGTAATGATGTGGTTAGTACTGAAAGAGATCCATTTCGTTTTGCAACACCATTTTCGTCACTATTACTCCCATTACTTTGGCACTCGACATTTTGGTTTAATTTCTTCAAACTGACTGCATGTAACGATGGCTCTATCAGAATGGACAACTCTTCTGATCCTTTGTTCTTCATTTTATAGGGATTGTCTGTCGCAGGAAAGGGTGACATAACATACATTGGGATATCACGAAAGACAGCGCATACATTATAATACTTATATTTTTATTGAATCGCACCTCATGCTAATGTTACTCCGTGCTACTTGTCATGATAAACTATAAAAGTTGTCACTTTGAAATCACGATTTTTAAAAACGGTTTTGGTCCTAAGGATCTGTGAAGCATCGAATTATGTTTAAAAGAACAGTTATTCCAAATGATCTATTTTCGTAAGCCCTTTCGCTTAAGACGTTGAGGTTTGGATGAGGTCTTAAAATAATTTGTTCTTCTAGATGGCCATTTTAGCGTAAAGCAGTATTTACCGAACAACAATGTAATGTAGTGACTAGTGAGGTAGAGATGGTTGGCAGGAATATGTATTACTGATGTAATCAATCACAAAAACCGATATTACTAATGAAAAATCACGCAATTTCTAAAAACTGAAAACTGGCAAAACAGTCGCCGAAACGAACTAACAATATTACTTTAACATTTTTAAGAAACAGCTTTAAATCAGACACACAATCAGGCTTTAAGTCATATTGACGGCTTAACATTAAGAATGTCGTAACTAAAAAGTAAATCTTCAAATGACAAGGCAAATTCTCACGGTGCCCCAATCTACCCATTTATAGCTTTTATTGCATTTCTGGTTCTGATACTGCTTTGCGGATGTGTTTTCAAGGCCACCACACACACCAAATTCACACAAAATACGATTATTGAAATAACTTAAGTTTATGCAGCTATTCGCTCGTAATTACGTACAGGCATGTGTCGTAATTGCAATCGTTTAATGAGCTACTCATTTATCTCCAAATTATTTAGACACAGAAGCAAATAGATCTAATTTAAATATTACACACACGTATTGCAAATGAATCATAATTTATGATCAGAATATTTTCAATACAAATAATGTTTTTTTTATGCTAACCGTAACTTATAATTGAAACCTCCACACAAGGCCTTTTAATTTTTCATTGAGATTTACTTTGTAAATGCAATCTGGAGCGGAAATAATCTCATAAAATATCTTATTTCTAACAGTACACATGCCATGGGATGAAAAATACGACTTTTTAAAAAGACAAAACCCTCAAATACAAGTAAAAAACATCCAACAATAAATTAAATCTAACCAACATTGAAATCGTTATAGCGATCCAATTTTCCTTTGATTAATTTCAATCAGCCAGCGATAATTCAGTATCTAATAAATTCGATTTACCACGACATCAACAGTCATGCATATTACACATTTCTAACAGGCACACGTCACAATCACTCACATGGAAAAACAAGCGTTTCGTTAACGCTAATTAGTGCTCTGGACTACTCTAGCTATAAATGTGTCTTATGCACATTTAAAGAGAGTTTTACAAAACCACCTTTTGACTTAAAACCGATGTTTGCAATAACACTATTCTGTTTTCACATCTACTCTTTTTTGACAGACACGTTTAGGAGTATGTGGGCTGCTTGCATAGACTAATGATGAGACTCATACTCATGTATTATGCATTTCAACGAAAAGGTATAACTCTCTGTAGACTGACGATGAGTGCGTGCATTGTTTCGCCTGCTTACAAATTCAAAGATAAATTTACATTTACTGCTATGTACGTGAAGCAACTTGTTGTTGTGATAGAACAGAAATCGAAGTTCTACAAAATCGCATTATAGAAGCGTTGAACACGTAAATGGATCATAAAAGTTTTAAACACGCATCAACACTAAGAACTTCAGTAAATCCTCATATAATATATGTAGTTCAAGAGAGATAAAGATACAATGCAAGCTTGATACAACTGTAAGTCAAGGATGGTGAATAATGTTGCCGATTACTGACATCGATGCATATAAAATGAGATAGTTTTCCTCACAAACTGTGCATATTGAAAAAACAAGTTTTTGTGAGATGTTACAAGAATACAAAAGAATCTCTGCTTTACACAATCCTTGCCTTGTACGCATTGTATCCACTGATCACGTTTACCGTATGAGATTCTACAACAGCTTTGGCCTCTCTTTAGCTTTATAGTCAAAAATATGTTGATGAGCTCATCTTTATGAAATTTAATAACTTCCAGTCAACGTCACTGCTGTTAAATCTTTACAGATCAGTAAAACAATGCCGAGCATTCATGTTATTTATTGGGTTTAGTAAGAGTTTTTTAAACGAGGTATTAAAAGTGCAACTTTTTATTGTTTGCTAAAAAAATATTTTAAAACAAATGTGCCAAATATTGTAAATCCAAACTTTCCGTCAACAGTTTTATGAATTCGGAAGTTTGTCGTGTGTACTTAATTTTCTCGGCACTTTAAGCACATAAGCACACGCATCTATCAATTAATGACGCTTGACGAAAGTATTTTTTTAGTACTCAATTGAAACAAAACGAGCCAAAATTGTTAACTTAGAGTTATGATTGTAAAAAGGGTGACTATTTTTCATACGGGAAAGACGTCATTGTAATTAACAACAAACGTGATATCATCCACACATGCATAAATATTAACATATATGTACAAGTTCGTTTGGTTTTATTTGCTTAAATTTATTACTTTTTAGTGGCCAAGAGCTCGTGAAATATAATCTCAAAGATAAATAATTTAAAAAAATAAATAGTTTTGCTTTAAAATAGCACAGTACATTTCCATTCTCCACAGAATTCACAAGTCAGTAGTGAATGACATTGAATTGAACTTCAATTTCGTTTTACTATTTAACTCAACACGCGAAAAAACTAAAAAAACGTATTTTTTTAATAACAATGGGACCATTGTTAATCTCAGCTAAAATCATTTTACCACAAAAGACTCCTTCGCTGTTTCCTTTCTTCTAAGAATAGCTAGTTTTAGTGGTGTGGCAAAGACTACACAGCAATGTAATATTTCAGGAAGGAGGAAGATATTTCGACATTTGTTTTTGACCACTTTTTCATAGATATATAATCACTTCTTATCTCATTTCATTACATTGTTGTTGCAATTAAAACATGGTGGTGTCTCCTTCAACGTTTTCGTTGTAAACAATGAATACATAATCACACTGGCACAGTCATGGTTATTGATGCCCAGTGTACAACATATCTGATTGGAATAATTTATGTACGCTAGCAAACTATCTGTCTGGGAAATGTGAGTACAGAAAGAAACCTACTAAATCGAGATTCAATATTGGTTACGCTTTACACATGAGAATTTGTAGCATGTTTACAAAATAGTGAAAACGTGTGACACGGATGATTTGATTATTTTGAAGATTCTCATGTAGTATTGTGTTTATGAATTTACTGGAGATTATGTTTTCGCGAAGAATTGGTTGATGGTTATATTTATTTGTTGCATTGATTCCTCCAATACCTTTCAGGACCAGAAATGACTCCGTTGTTGACTCAAGTTTGATATGATTAACACAATAGATGAATCCTTCCACGACGACGGAGATGAGAAATATGATGTGGTTAAAGTTTTGACACGAAAACATCGGTTAGATTAATAATCAACATAATGGTAAAAGTATTGTCTGGTTGCAGAGATATTTATTACATAAGGATAAAAAAATTATTTCAACTAATGTACACATTGGCTCATCGGTCCTTATGATACTTCTTGATTTCTGCATGACAGTAAGATTAAGTACTCCTTGATATTTTATCGAATCCTTGGAGGAACAATAGGTTGCTAACTCTAAAATCAAATAAGCATTTTTGATTTTGACAGACGAAGCAGAAAACAAGTACAGTAAAATAGCATTATTGATTAGTACAGAAAAATCTCAGCTAACAAGGCAATGTTTTTTACTTCATTTTTAATTATCTGAAAATGTGGTGAAGGTGGGGCTTCAAGAATTTAAAGTACAGTTCAGTCATAGGTTACTTTGCAACGCTCCATGCCATAGCAGTATTTGTACGACCAGGACTTACGTTAGTAATTCATAGAGCTAAGAAACTTTAGACGGACACACGGACAAAGCGACCAAGATATTTCACAAAAGTACTGCCTTTTCGTTATTAATTGCAATCATGGCATTCTAGTAAAAGCCAAACATAACATCAGACGTACTATCACGTGCACACTTGTTTAACCAGCACCATGCTCTTCTGCTTTGGATTTTTATGGGGTGGAAGATTTCTTACATAAAGTGTAGAGATGTAATTTGAAGTATATCGTGATTGGCATTATTATTCATTTCTCTTTTTATTCTTCTTGAGTTGTACGAACATTGCATTATTACGATGACAGCCACTTACAAATAAAGTTCATTAAAGCGGTGGTGTATATGGCAGAAGTGCCTACGTTATTGTAAGAAAAACCCAGAGAAAATGAGAAGTAGAGTGCTCCAATTTTACCTAGCTAGTAGCACAACACATTTTCATCTTCATTCCAAAATGCTTCTTGCTTTCTCTCAAATGATAGCACATTCGTATGTTGCGTTGCTTTCTAGCTCACAAAGTTCACAATTTGCAATCAGTTCAGATTACGAGTCATGTTGCCCCTGAGCTTATAGGAGGATTTCTATTTGTTTTTCTTATACATTGTCGTGCCTAGACTACATGCCTCTTCTTTACAGATCAAATCAAGTCCGTCTACTGGTACCTAATTTATGTACGCAATGTACGTACGTGACTTGATTGAAACCTGCAGTCTACTTCTATTATATCACGGGATACCATAGTGTCAAATTGATTAAATAATAGTAGCCTAAAGCCCTAAAGAATATCCCAAAAGTCTCATGTATTGACCAGAAATGCTCTTTTTTATGTTGGGATTTGAAATACCTAACAGTTATAGAATCGCCAATATTAGAAGGGCCTAAAAACCAATTAGAGTTGGGCTATTGATAGTAAATTAGTTATGTATAGACTACTATATAATATACACTACATACATAGTACATGGTGTGTAAACTTCAAGAGTGAAAGCATCGAATCGAAAATTCATTCACACGCAATGCTTTGCAACACGACAAAATTGATATTCAACGTCTAACGTCTCATGATCATGGAAACAACAAGATTTTCTACTCAATCTGATATAATAATCGTAGCAGTATGCAATATTGTATAGTATACAAAACCGACCGACGCTGTTGATGAAAAATGGTGAAAGGAAAATGAAATATGATAATTGAAAATGTTCATGAGATGAAACAGATATGCTGGTTTTTGAATTAAACCATTTTGTTATAGGATACATATCTCTTTTAATATTTCTTCAATAAGTGTCTTAATTTACAACTTTTGGTTACAAATTTTAACGTACATATTCATATATACTCTCGTTTAAACTTAAAGGTTTGGCTTAATTGCACCAGGTGAAAGTGGTAAAAGGTATCATTGAAAAGTCAAAGCAAAATAAGTATTAAAAATCTTGAAACAATATGGATACAAAAATTAGTACCAATGTATATAGGTTTTTACAAATCACAATGTTACACAATTTATAATCAATATAAACCTATGCGATTAACACTAATTTCATTTGAAATGAAAATTTTATCATCACATCAAGAAAGTATAATCACATATATTGTTATATTGTATAGAAAACGACGTTGAAATCAGCTTCAAAACATAATAAGTTTAAAACTCTAAAACTTGTAGACCTCAGATATACATCCATACATACAACTTAATAAGCCACAAGAGAATTATATTTCTGCATTCTACAACCCATCTACTATTTTAAAATACTATTCATTTTAAAATTGAAATTAAAAATCTTGCATTGTGTACTATATGACCTTCTTTTAATTCAGAAAAAACTACTTTTTACAACTTGTAGTAATCTGGAGGTAAATAATATGCACGTGTTTTTAAAAAATGACTTGAAAAATAGTCTTCATAACTGATCAGTTTTGGTGTATTGATTTATTGGCTGTAAAATATAGAATTCAGTTTGTTCTTTTGCTTATGTGTATGAATATCCTATGTACCTGCATACAAGTATGCATTGACTAAAAACGATGTACATTTGCAGATGGTTCTGTTCGATATTTCTGCTGTTGAACATGTTATATAATATGTATTTATATATTACATTCACTGTAAATATTTCATGGTAGTAAGTTATTTTAATACTAAAAATGTACGTTTATTTTATAAAATCTCTTCAGAAAGGACGAATTTTATAGCAAACGTCAAACGCTCGTGTTTTCTTCTCCCCAGCCAGATGAACGATTGATTACACAAATTTGCTACACCTCTACCTGTAAAAGTAAATTTTTAGAGTTACCTTTTTGTTTTCTCAATCAGTATGCTCATTCTCAAGGTTGCGCATTATCAAGTTACAACCTTAATTGAATTCACATTCATGTAATGAATAATACTTGTCCTAATGGAAGTGGGCTCAACCGGTCGTATAATATATCTATTGTCTTTTGATAGATCTTGGTAAATATCCGAATCGATTAACGTAACAAAGTCTTAAAAATATTTGTTAAATGTGCTTTGCACAGCTTAACTTGAAGTATAAATTGTAAGACTAAATGCTCTCATTTGCTCAACTTATGCATTGTAACTTCAGTGAAATGAGTAGGATGTACTCCAAAAAATGCCTTCCAAGAATTCTGTTACGAATCGTGAGCTTCTTGCTTAATATTGTAATGAAACGTTTTTAGGATGAAGTTTATGATGACAATGAAAATACATGATTCCAAAAGGTAATAAGAAGGTCTTAAAATAAAAATCGTAGAAAGAGTAAAGATAAAATTTATGTTAAGTAACAGCAAGGACCTACTTGTTTGAATCTATCAAATGACATAACACATTTGAGACCGACAGAACCCACTTTCGTACGAACAGGTATATTATCTCCTAATCTCCTCTTTATTTCCAGTCAAATATTCAATTAAAGTTTTAACATTGTACATAAAATACGCATATATTTAACATCTATTCATTTAGATTTCAACTGTTAAATACATAGTTCATTTTGAACACATGAAAGCATATTCAATATTTGGGCACGTAATAAGCAAGCACACATAAATTTTGCGATAGAAATACTTACTTCTGCCTAAAAATAAATTACTTTTCACATTTAGTATATAGACACTTATTGTATTATATCCTTCTCTACATTACTGCTTTTATAATATACTATGTACTCAATTTGTAGTAGTGTTGTTTTAACTATCTAACTTCGTATTAGCATTCGATATGGTCTCTCGCTCGTCTTCATAGCGCTTGTGACCACCACAAATACAAATTTCTATACATATTTTTTATAAGCATTTTCATTTAAACGGCTCGGTATGTAATAATATCAATTATGTAATACTGACAGTGACTTTTACTTCATATTTTCGATTCCACTCTTAAAGTGAAAGTTCTACCATCACCGACCAACCGACGACTATAAAGTAAATTATATTTCTCACAATTATAAGGGAATGAGGAAAGCTCATTGATTGTCACAAAATAGATTTTACACTCATAAATGTCTGACACGAGCCTTGTAATTTTTTAATGAGTCTTTTTTGGTGAGAAAAAACTCAAAACGTCATGTAAGGATCAGGATTTTAATAAACTATGAGTACCATGACTGGTCATCAAAATCATCTTGCTAAATATAACACAGAGTTATTTTCTCTCTCAAAACTTTACGTTGCGTTGTGATAAAGAGTAAGATTGATATATCATATCAAAAAGTATGAAATAATTTATTCAGTGTGTACGGTACGATAAATTATTAGTGGCAGCAACTAACTCGTTCTTCTGTTTTCTATATAAAATTTTCACATTGTTTCACGGAGAAAGTTTTGTACTGAATTGAAGAGACGACGATAGGGAGTGAAGAGATAACAAATAGATAAAAAATTTGTAACAACACGAGTAGCAGATATATAAGAGATAGATAGATAGAATTTTTATAGAGAGGAGGAACACAGAATCAACACAGAGGAGGTAAACAGGTCTATTAGAGGTTTTAATTTAATGATGTAATAATATACTATAGATATAATAATAATATAAGTATGTCTTGTATCAATAATGTAGACGAAGTCGGCTATTTATATACGGAATGAAGATATATAATGATAATAATAATAATATAGATACATACAATATTATAATAACATATTGATATAACAGTAGAACAAGTAGAAGTCGCAATCAAGTAAGCCAAGCAACCCAGGTCGGGCAGCACACTCCAGCAAGACAACATAGACACATTCCCAAACACGTGTTTAGCTTTTCTGCAAATGCGATGTGCTGTCAGGGAGGAGAGAAAAAGAAAGCACAAGATAATGAAACCAAAACTTACAATAAATTCAAAAAAGTAAAGTTTTCACATGTTTTTCCACTTTACTACACACAGCTTATATTAATTAGTAATTTTAAATTTCATTAGTAATTGAGTGAAAAGTTTTACAAAAGGTAAAATGGTTCATCATGAGTTGTTTGTGGGTGCGTGTTTGGGTTGGTTGGTTGGGGAAATTGTATGTGAGTGAAAATGCTCCTTTTCGTGTAAGCTCTGATTCATTCATTGTTGCTGGTAGTGTATTAGATCAGATCAGTGTTGTAGTTTTTTAGTAAAAAAAGCGTTATCATGTTTAAAGGAAAATAGGTATGTGAGAAAAATATGGAACGACTACGTCTAAAATTCAACCTTACACAATGTGAGGAAAAGTTTGTTGCATGTTTTGATGATTAATAGGGATGTGTCTTGCATGAGATTATTCTCAATTAAAAAATAAAATGAGGTATACATTAGCTAGTGTATCTGGGTAATATTAGTTCATTATGTTCAGATGTTTTTGTTGTAAAGAGTGAAGTATGGACTAACATGCACCTGGGGCAATATGTAACACAATGCAATCACATTAGTAGGCAAAGAAGCAATTTGTAATTTTTTTGTTACACACGAGCAAAGTAAAAGATAATCTGAGTAAGTTAAGTAAGTAATGAGTTGGGTTGTAATAGTAGCATACACAATTTATCAGGTTAATGGTAAATTTTTATTGGAAAAGTAAAATGAAGACTTAATCTTGCACCAGAATCATGGCGAAGACGATGAAGAGGGCTTTGACGTTGGCATTAAGCTCGGGCTTCGTGAAGCTCACTTTGTAGAGACGTCGATGACCCATCCGTCTCGCAGTCACTTTGGCCACGACTTCCTCATTGTTCTGTTTCACCTATATAAATTGTGCACATAAATTGTGAATGGAAATGCATTCAAAGTATCTGATATTTTTTTGTGCGAATTTAATGTTAATAGATAGGTTATATTATGGGCAATGGGCAAAAAGAGATGAATGAAAGCTTTTGAGTATACAATTTAGGATGGATGGACAATGAATAGTTATCTGTCTGTTTTCTTATCGCATAACTTGTAGAGTGGTCTTATTTTTACAGGAGAAATTCAAAGCATTTCGATTTTTGTTTGGCAGTTTTGCAGGAGAGTTTGAATGGATGGAGCAAAAAGTGTATGATAGGTATGTAAGCTAGAAAAACTTACCAAGAATTCTGATGATGATACGAGTACTTCAACATCAAACTGCACTTTCTCACTTTCAGACAAGTGACAAGTTAAAGCAAATTTACGATCGCATTTGCAAGGTCCATATGCTGTTTTTACGATTGTTCCGAATTGCCCACCGGATGGAAGTGTTAGTTTGGCTTCGATAGTCTGCACATAAAACAAGAAAGTAACGGAATGCTGCTGACCTCATTTTTTGATCACTTTGGGGAATATGCTTTTTGAACAGCAGAGCATCAAGCAGAGTAGCAGACACTTTTAACAAAAACAAGAGTGAGTGGTATGGCATATTGCATTACAAAAAAATCATTATGTGATGATGATATATATGATAATCAAAAAAAGCCTAGAGAAAAATTTGTTAAAAAATGAAGCAAAGGCTTGAGTCGAGTGAGAGTGTAAGAAAAATCCATACAGCTATAAAAATATCAAGCGTGTAAGATAGAAAAAAGGAAGTTCTGACAAGATGAGAAAGGAAATGACTTCTTGGTCGAAGAATCAAGAGCAATTTTCCATCTCAAAGATCTTTTGGGATGAGAGAGTGTGGTCTTGTCTTAAAGTAATTTTAAGCTGAAATCTAAAATGCATATAGTGGGATTGAGAGGGTGCGAGCTAGCACATCTTAAAACCATAATAATATGTAATTTTCTTCTGCTGCTGTACACTTGCACATTCGTTCTCAAAGACCGAATGAACATGTTTTCAGCTTATGGCTTCTACTGATAGGTTGGTTTATTTATTCGGTTCGGTAACCGAAAACACAAAAACTAGTCCGCACCGAAGAGAAAATTATTAATCTACACAAAAGATTAAATAAAATGAAAAGGAAATGTCAATGTACAGGGTTAGCTTTTTAGCAATTGCGTAGTAGTAAGCATTTTTCACATATTTTAGTGGTTATCTAAAGAGAAAAATATGTTGTTTTATTTTTTATTACCTTAAACCATGAGCAGCAATATGGGGTTTCGGTTTTGACATGCAAAACGTGTACACCATCGAGCGTCTGGAATACCAACAACCTCGTTGCAGATGACTCTGAAGGTAGACATTTAAACAGAATCCTTCCGTCTGGTCCGTCTATTGTAAATCCAACACTACGAATTTCTGGAGCGTATGCTAAATTAGAAACAGGGAGAAATATAATATGTATAAGTTACTCATACACCATTTCTTTCACTTTATGGTTCGGCGTAAAACATTTATTCACTAGTATATGCACAGTTATGTTAACGTCAAGATTAGCTTTTCCATTTCTATCTCGACTTTTCTTGTGAAATGGATGAATTAATTCAGTAGCACACATACATTACACGACACAATGACAAATCCAATAACAGTAACGAGTGAAAATGCACACAAAAGCCTTATTTTATTAACACAAAAGCACAAAAATGATGAAGACTTGGGAATTCACCCAACACCTGTAAACGAAAAACCTTGTACAAAAGCTATATCCAGTCCATTCTTCTTCATCAACTTCCTTTGCTTTCTTTGACAAGAAACGTTTACAAAACACGAAAAAAGTATATCATGTCAATTCTATAGTGAAGAGCATTAATATTGAATTTGTGCATACGCACATGATAGTATACCAGGAATAAAGAGTAAATTATGTATTACTATTTATCCCTTAGA
>JAQIWN010002362.1:0-16157 GCA_034699025.1 Entomobrya cf. arborea Gr-Col-00668 | reverse complement strand
CTAAAAAAAGTCAACTATGTAGCAGTCGTATATGTAAAATTCGACAATAAAAAAAAGTTCGACTAAAAAAATTCGTCAGCATAAAATCGTCTAAGACAAAGAAATACTAAGACCAAGTCGACTGTATTATTGCGTCCCGTTTTGTGACAACAGAGCAATATCATTCTGTTTAAAATTTATTCAAGGAATTTCTAAATAGAAATTACAGGATCCACTCTTTTTGTCTAAAAACGATATTAATGAAAGGCCAATAGTACATACAGCAAAGAAAAAAGTGGAAAGTAATATATAACCCTTTTAAAATTAAAATGACAAACTAATATTTGACATACATTCAACTTATAATTCCGGAGAAATAAGTATTAAATAAAATTATTCAAAAGAATAAAACTTGATCCCTGAGACTTCAAAAACCAAGCTGATTCATTTCATAAAAATAGATTATTTATAGGTTAAAAGATTCATATTCATTGTTTTGCTCCTATAGTTCAACCTTTAAAGTAAGTTAGTATTCGTTAAGAATAAGCGAAATGTCATAAATAATTTCAGGAAATCAGTTAAGGAACGTTTTAAACCCTTTCATCTAATGAACTATTTTTGGAAGCAATGTTTTCAAACAAAGCAATTGTGTCAAGTAGAAAGTAGAACAAATTTGATGGAAGAACAATAGTTTATTATGTGGTTCTTAACACCATAGTATTCTATAAAAAGCTCAGTAATCGATGGTTAAGGGACAAAAGATGTTTCTACTGTAAAACTAGACAACCGAAGAATAAGATATTAGAAAATAATAGCTTTGTTTGCATCAAAAGAGGTTTCTATAGAAAATTTATATATATAGTACGGAGCCTTTTTAATGGAAAGCATTCTCACGTTGTCTTGCAAAAGTGTGAAGTCTTTTGTTATTGATTATAAAATGAAAGGAAAAATATGAATAAATTTCCGAATGAAATAAAATATACACAAAATACCGCTGCCATAATTGCATGACATTTTTGACAAAAGGAATTTAAAACATTTTGAAATCAATAAACCCATGAAAGGTCGTCAAAAGCCTGTCAAATGGTTCTATCCAAAAAATGAGCACATTTTTCTGAAGTGTAGGAGACGCTAAAAAGTTTACTCAAGAAACGCCTGAGTCACTTCCGGTTGATAGCTTGTTGAAAGTGCGTCAGCGGAAATTGTAAACCGGGATTTAGATGTGGCTAAAGGACGAATACAAAAACATCACTACTTTGAAGATTTTATATTTTCAGTCGAGCAAAATTGAAATTCAGATATGTTAAGAGTAAAATGTTTGATTACAGCTGTCAATAACAATGAGAACAATATGCAAACAATTCTAGATTTATGGATAAGCCAATAAAAGATTGAGCATAAATCATTTTCACAAGAGAATAGAGATTTGATTTTTAATGTAAATAAAATGATGGCGTTTGTGTAAGCAAAGGTAATATATTTTCATTTTTGGTCGACGTGTGAGAAATAGTAACGCAAAATATCTCATGTAACGAGTAGGTTACAAAAATATGTGAATTTCCGGCAAAATACTTTATCTTCCAAATTAGTCTTGCCGTGTAGAATATTTGACGCGGGTTCCAAGTGCAAAAAAGAAATGTTAGGAAATGAAAGAAATCTTCTAAAAAATGAGGTATCAAATAAAAAGAGAGGACACGCTTGATGTTTTGAACGAAGGGGTATGACTCCAATAATATTTCTATGTCAGTTACTATGTTTCAATGGAAACAGAAAAAACTGCACAATGTCCACGAAACCCACGTTGCGACGCGTTGCGTTTCGGTTGTAAAAGCATTTTTTAGAAACAAAAAGCGACTACTGACAATAAGTCAGTATTGAAGTTTTGCACATCAACCAGCTATTTTAAAATCCAAGGAGATAAAGTAACTTCATAATAAAAGCGAATAATTTTGAGGGAGCAAAGTTGGCCATTCCGTATATTTTCCAATTCTGTTCTTCTAAAAAAGCTAGTATATTTTTTAAAGGTTAGATTTGTTGGGATTTTACTGCTTTGATTGAATTTATATTTAAGTTGCAAGTAAAGCTGACACCAAAATTCTAATAGTTTAATGGTTGGAACTAATTTTTAATTTATATTATACTTAAATATATTCAACGGCGTCAATGATATAATAAGTAATAATTATTTATTATTAATAGACAAAAGTAAACAATCATTAATAAAACTTATTTTTAAAAACATTTTATTTTATTATAATAATCAGGAAAACTAATATTTCTACGAATTTGTATTTGCTTTAAATTTCAAAAAAACATTACTCTGAACAAGGTACTAGTAACGGTTCTCGGCTCTAATTTGGGTGAAACGATCGATTAAGAAAGTATCAGGCATCTAATGCAAAAATCTCCAAATAAATTTCTCTTCTTGTTCTTATTACATATGAACTTCCGTTCTGGAAACTGAATTCTTTCATGTCATAAGCGTACATTTTTATTCCTTTTGTATTCGGCTTTGCTCAATATCAAATCTCGGTTTACTTTGAATAGACGATCAGAGAAGAAAAATGGATTTCAGAGGAGAATAAAAACGAGATAAATCGAAAATAGCTCCCAATCTCAGCTCGTTACACAAAGCAGCGCAAATCTACAATCGAGAATAAAGCAAAAAAAATACAAAGAGAATGAATCCCATGTTTTCTCCGAAATACATTTCTTCGAAGATATATAAATCCGTGCGTCTATTTTATTCTCGTTATCTTACGTAACCAAGTCTATTGAAAGACCTTTCCTTATTTCAACTTTGTTTCTTCTGCTCATCAAGAGAATTTCGTTTGATGTAGTACATGTTATGTAGCTGTACCCAACGAAAAACCTTTCGAATATTTTTTTTCTGAAAGTACAGCGTAATTTATATTCGAAAGAGCAAAAAAAATTGAAGAAGCCATCAACCCCATTGGTATGTAATAAGAAGCAAATATACAGTATTTGTGTTGAAAAATACTCAAATAACGAGTCGCACTCTTAAGGATATTTGGATAAACACGAAACAAGAAAAGAAGACATAACCACTTGGTGCCTAAGAGAAATTGAGAAGTTTGTTTTCATCTCACTTACTTCAGAACGTATCAAGCACCAGTACTTCTGATACTTGTACTTTCTCCTTGATCAATTCTGATTTTTTGTAGTACCACTAGATTTGATATAAAAAAGAAGGTTAAAAAGTAAATAAATTGGTACTACACTGGTTCTTGCTTATATATATCATAAATAGAATGGGACAGTACACAGGAAAACTGTTTTAAGGGAAACTTTGCCAATTTGAAAACGGCTTTGAACTTACAATTGAATCAAAATACCGGTCTAAAGACAAAAAATACCGGTATAAATAATCAATGTATTTTTTTTAGAATTTTTTTTTTCAGCTAACATTTATTTGGTTTCCAAAATACAAAATTCGAAGTTAATCCCAACCAAAATAGTTTATACGATTAAACATAAAATTATAAAAATCATATCAAAATTTTTGGAACCCGGGTTTGAATATGTTACTACTATTGTGATCATTTGTAAGTGTTTTTTTTAGTTTAAAATAATTAATTTTGGAAATTACCAAACAAATAAGGTAGCACTTTCAAAGAAACTTTAGTTTTCCTGTTAGTTAATGGTTTGAAAGTTCAGCATTAAATTTGAGGAGATTTGCGAGCGTGTGGTTAAAATAATACTTGCTTTTTTATATCTTTTTATGTTTTGTTTCTTTGAATGGAAGTAAATATTGAATGCAGCAATGGAAACTACAGAATTTGCCGTTTAAGAAATTCCATGAAATTTGGTTATTATGTTTTAGTTGCCAATTGCATTTTACGGATACCTTTAAACGAGGTGACAAGTTCGTCCTTTGACTTTACTTACTTTCACTTTGCACGTGAAAGTGATCGTCGAAACGTAAAAATAGTCTAGGAACCCCAAATTATAGGAGAAGAATATCATAGGAGAATTTAATGGTTTTTGGCTCATAGCTGCAACGTGTTGGGCGGAATCAGACAAAAAGAAACATGATGTTTTGGAGAAAGTGGATGATAATCGGAATGGAACAAAGGCAAGATAAAAAGCCGAATAAAAGGAAAGAAAATTCATAAAGCAGTAATCTCGTTAAAAAAAAACCTTGCAAAAGAATTGAGTATAAAGTTTTGTTGACTTTTTATCCATTAAAATGTAGGTACTAGGTTTTGGCTTCAACTTTAAAACACTTTTTTTTTAAATTTTACTGAATAAAGATGAAAAAATAGTACTCATAGTACCTTAGTTGCATTAGTTCTACTAATAATCGAATTAATTTTCAGGGTCTTTTGGATACGGTGCCCTTTTATCCTGTAATTTACTCAAGCAAAATTGAAATACAAGCATAACAATAACAAATTGTGTTACCATGCATTTAGTATAATCAGTTTATTGGGGAAAGTGATGGACTAATTTATATATAACTTTGCAAATACATACATAATATACGTAAACATATTTTGAAGCTAAGCTACCATATGCTTTGGCTGTTTACATTTTCTTGTTAAATAAATAACCTTGCTTTCCTAAGTTACTATTTACCTGTCGGATTTGTTGTACTTGAAATACTACTCTGGTTGTACTCATGGGTTAAAGCTGCCAGAATCGTGATTGAGTTCAAAAGAGCAGTTATGTGAAAACATGGAAAAACAGGGATTTTCCATTAGTACAAGTGAAAGTGGAAGGAGGAAGTTATTTATGTAATCATGTATTTTCCCACAAATACGCATTTGTAAAATGTGTGAAAAAATTCGTAGAGTAAACTGTCGTTTGCTTCAAGCCAAATATAAAAGCATTTTCTTCAAAGTGATCTATTTAATCTGGCAGAGATGTTCGTATTAGCGTGAATATAAAAATTGACACTACATTCGCTCACAATAATTTTTAGAAAACTTCTTTGCATGAATGTGAATGAAAGCATAAATAAATGTATAACTGCGTTAATGTAAGTTTTTTGATTGAAATGTGTAACTATCGGTGTTGATCAGGCAACCAAAATAAAGCTATATTTTTTAAAAAAAAATAAAGAAAAAAATAAACATAAATTTAAAAATATTTGCTACATTTTGAAGTCATATTACAAGTAATATATAAAGCTAGTATTCAAATATCACACTCCAAATCACACCACAAAAAGGAAATGTCATCGATCCAAATAGAGCGAAACTTAAAAGATAGCATCAGGAGGAAAACATCATAAAGTTTAGAGAAGCACATGCTCTCATAAAAATAAAAGTATTTCCCTTTCAACTCTACTCTTCTCCTTTACAGCAGAGTATGCTGGTTGTTACATATTTCTAAAGAGTCGTTGGTATCAACTTCTCCTCTACAGAGAATGTTGACATAGGGTGCTCAATGGTTCATATCCGGCTATTTCAACAAGAAAACCCTTCTTTCCCCTTTATGCCATGAAAATCCCAATGAAATGCCAAACGGAATATTTTTTATAACTTGCTACAACACTTTTTATGTTACCACTGGATACAAACACAGCCACAGCTTTTGCTCATGTTGCACATTTTAAGTAGATTCCCCTTGTTTGTGAAGAAAGATCTCACCAAGAAAAATCGATGCACTACAAGGTTGTTACTTTTTATACTGTTTTTATATAAGACGTTACTTACTTATTTATGTTCTCTAGGCTGGTGGTGTTGTTATAGGAAGGAAAGGATACTTAACCACAACATACTATCGTTCTTACGGTTTGGCAAGATTAAGAAACGTTTTTGAAGTTATGCGTATGCAAAAATTCTATTTCAAAGTACTATGCTTTTATTTGTGAGCCCATTTTCGGTATTATTTGATATTACTCATTCAATAAATGTATTTGTCTTATGCATATCATATTTTGCATTTTGTGTGCATTCAAAAGTTTAACGGATACAGATAATAACAAATTTGTATTGGATTGGCGAGAATTATTTTGTTATGTCAATAATGCTTGATAAAATACAAACAAATTTGATATTTCAAATTTGCAGTTTCTCTCAGGTTTCAGTGGTATTTTCATTTTAACATTTATGTATTGTAAGCATACTATTATACAAGGACAAACAATTGTACAACAGAGTGAAGAAAATGATGCGTAAATAGAGGAACGTGCTAATAAGCTATGTTCTGTTCAGCAACTAAGCCTTTCCATTTTGGTATCCCTTTTCCTCGTCACTCCCTCCAGCAAGAAATATTACACAATTATAATAAATATTGATATTTTTAATGCTGATAAGGGATTGTGTCAGAGAAGTTCGTTAGATCAGCACTTATTATTTCTTGATATGTGGTAATATTATTTCAAAAAATGAAGGATGTTTTTCACAATTTTGCAGAGAAACATTTTACGCTACTTCCGACAGTCTGCAAAGTTGTGACTATGATCTGTCGGACATATTTATTTTGGCATTTTGGTATTGAATGACTGGCGTTATTGAAGTGAAAATATTTAACGGAGCCAAATATTTTCCTTTCCCTTTGTAGTCACATAAAATTTACAATTTTTATGCTAGTTTAATATTTGTTAGATTTTTTTCAATTGGACACATTGTACAATTTGTGTTACAGTTTACTTATAGATGTTATATCAGAAAGTAAACTATTATTGTTTTTATGAGTAAAGCTGGATTCTTTTACATACATTTAAAATGTTTTTAGTTTGATGGAATCCAAATATTTTACTGCAAATACAAATCTATTATTCTTTTGTTTAGAAGTATATAGTAACGGTCCTAAAATTGACGTAAGGAAATAAAAGTGGAAATATAGTAGAATTTGGATTTCTTTGTGGCTATATAGCTCAAATTAAATCAACATAAATTTTTACTTTTGTTTATAGAAATAATAATTGTTTTTGTAGACTTTAATACTAACAAAGTTGATTGTATCAATATTAAAGAAACCAAAAAAAAGTCTACTTACACTTTGTTATGAGAATTTATTGGGAAAATAGCAAGCTTTTACCAGCAGCAAATAAACACCTTATTTATTTCACAACCACGAAACGCCTTTATTGTGTAGCACTTAAAGTTAGGAGACAATCAGTTTTATGGGTATAATGTAGGTGTGTACCAGATAATAGTTTCATTTGTAGAACAGCAAGCATAATTTAGAATTTAAAGGAGCGATCGTGGTTTAGGAATTCGCTACTCCGCCTTTCCACTTTTCACTGTCAGATTTGTACTCTTTGTAAACGACCTACTGGAAACAATTCAAAAAATGAGCAAAATGTTGACAAAATCTAAGCATCGATTTTCATCTGACATTATAAAGAAGGTTTTCCACTCTAGTCTACTTTCACAACATCAAATAATATCAAAAGAACAGCGTTTCCTTTTTACAGCTTAGCATATCGTTTTTCATGATGCTTTAGAGAACATCGTTATTATAAACTTTTCACTACTGCTGTGCATGCTCTGCTTATACTACACAACTGAAGTAGACTCTGTTTTTATGTACGTTCCCCTTGCTCTAAGAAGAAGCAGCCAAGTAAAAAGTCTGCCGGCGGAAAATCGATCCACGACTCGGAGGTCCTCTCAAAAAAAGAACCAGACGACTTCCAACTTTCACCAAGCTTTGCTCCTTTTCATGTTCTTAAGAGAATGCTTCTCCTTTATTTTATAGACTATCGGGTAGCTTTAGAGTGTCGAAAGATCTCAGAGCAAAAACGAAAATAGCAAGAAAAAGCTAGCCAAATGAGTAAAAAAAGACGTATCTAATACTTGGGCAACAAGATGAGTAGATGAGTAATAGGTATTAGTATTTCGCATTTATTTGCAAGTCAGTGTTTTAAAATCGGCATATTCGACAAAAAGTGATTGTAAGAGCTCAAACAAATACATACAGCTGTGAAAGCAAAAAAAAATATTCAATTGTACACAAATACGCTTGTAGAAATTCGCTTTCACAATAAATGATATTCTGCATTTCTGGCAAATAGTTTCAATTTAGAATGTTTGGTTTACAACTCTCAGTCCAATGAGTAAGCATCCTAAGCACTTTCTGCCAGACTAAAATACTTGTAGGTATGCATGTTCCTTAAGAAACAATTGGTGAGACTTTTTTAGATCGTCAATGCTTGATTGAAAAGTTTTTTTTCTGTGCCAAAGGCGGGAAAGTAGACTGATTGAGTCGGGAAACCGTAAAGAAAGTGGTCAACTTATTTTAGTGAAAAAGTTCGGTTGAGACTCAAATTGAAACAGAGAGAAAATAGGTGGACTTGTTACTTTTCGCCTTTTTTATACTTTCGTCCAAACGCTATGAAATAGATTAACGATATGTTTCGTTCAAATAACTCAAATCTTCAAAACAGACACTTTAGTTGATTAGCAATCCAACTGACAGTCTGCACCATTGCACTTGGGTCAATGGAACATGGAATGTCGGAACTTTTTTTTTGAGTTTTTTGTAGTTTCTCTCGTAAACAATTTCTATCGTTATACCAACTTATTTTTACCAAAATATAACATAATCATTCCAGGTTCTATGCAATCTACATTTAGTAATATTCTGCAATAGTAGCAAGGATTTTACATATGAGCTTTGGACAGGTAAACCTAGTGAGTCAAAATAGACTTATAATTTTAATTCGTTCGCGTAATATTTACAATATGTTACAGGCATACTTTGTATCACATCAATGTCATTCCGTATTTGTTACTTCAATCATATAATTAATTCAGTTTTCGTAGCAGCAGAGCATTTTATATTGAAGCATTTTAAATATGTTATAAAATATTCTTATTTGAAACATACAAATTTCAAGAAAATATTCATACTTTTTCATTTTCCCACCAAAATGTTTAATTTTCATTCTCCACTGAATTGCACTCTTCTATACAAAACCAGTCTATCTGTTCGTTAGATGTACCCTAATGGTATGAAAAAAAATTATGTGGTGTTGATCACGAAACTGAAGTGTGATGTAATTCCAGTTGTGGCTCTAGTGCTAATGTTGCCTTCTAGTTTTACTGTTATTCCTCCTATTTTTATTTCCCATGAGAATCCTCTTAACCAAGAGAAAAATTTTAGCATGGGCGCAATGAAGTACGTGATAACATTTGCGTGGGAAGCGTGTGGAGATGCAAATCATGGTCGACCCTCATCTACTTTACACCCACATAGTTATCTAGCAGAATATTGCATTCTAAACTTTAATTTTATTCTTTGTCCGTTTAATTCTATTATCGTTTGTAATTACAGACGACAAATAGAAGAAGCAGAAAAGTTTTCTTCAAAAAGTTTTCTACAACTTGCGATTGATTAAGTGTACAATTTAAAATTTCAACGAAGCAAACATTTGAAATGTAGTGAAAATATAAACGCAAAATCATTTTAAATTCGAAAGTCTCTTTTTACAAAATATTTTGATATTTTAGAATTTAAGATGAGTTTTAGTTTAGAGTTCGTTTAAAAAAATTGTTGGTATATTCTATTCCCACACATTTTAAAGAAATGTTTAAGAAGTTGAGTAAAAAATTTGAAAAGCTTTTCCTCTAAGTTTCCTGGAGAAGTTCGGAAGTGAAAATCCTAAAAACATCAATAAATTCTTAGCTCACATATAAATCCAAGCAAGGTTATTGAAAGCTTGACAGTGTGGCCTTTCAAATTTTTGAAGTGCGTAGAAATGTTAAAAAGTTTACTCAAGAAACGCCTGAGTCAGATCCGGTTGTCGGCTTGTTGAGGGTGCGTAAGCGGAAATTGTATGCTTGTATTTTGGATACACGTGTAGAAAAATATCGATACCCTAAAGTCTTGAAATACAGAATTCTCAAGTGAAAAAGTTAAATATTTAAGTGCAGCTGTCATTTACACCGACAACAATATGCAAACATTCTAAGATTAATAGCAAATCTAACGACGGAGTGTACATAAATCAATTTCGAAAATCAAAATAGAAGTTTTTTTGGAATATCAATATAATGATGGCCTTGACTTACGCAAAGGTAATATATTTTCATTTTCTGTTGACACGCACAATATTTCATGTAACCGGTGAGATGGTACAAGGAACTTTTACTTCATATAAATCTTTCTGAATTCTTTACCACACAGACTACTTGAGGTGCATGCAAGTTCCAGCCCGAAAAGTTGAAGGTGAAAAAAAAACTAATCTAAAGAAACAATGTTTCACAGAAGGTCAGCTACGCTGTTACTTGTAAGTAGTGTACAGACGCTAAGTAAAACAGGTGTAAAACTTGCAACAACGAAAGAAGTATCTCTTGTGTTAAAACACTGCATATTGAGTTAATAAAGCTAAGAATTTTACTTTATTTGTATTCAAGGACGAAGAACTTATTAAAACCAATTCTAATCTTTTTTGATCGATTGCGTAATGTGTAATCTATCTAGTTTCTAGGAAGTTTTCTACGTTTTTGCTATTTTTTAAGATACATTAAATTTGCATTGAAAAAATCGATTAAGAAAAATTTCAGACAAAAAGTTGCATATCAAACACGTCAGTTTTGCTGTTACCCATTTTAAAATTTGTGTTTGAAATCGATTTTAATATCAAATCTCAATTTACTTTAAGCAGATGATCAGTGAAGAAAAATGGGATTCAGAAGAGAACAACAATGAGACATATCAAAAAACAAATATTTTAAACTCGGTAGAAAAAATCTGTAATTGAGAATAAAGCAAGAATGTAGAAATCGCAGTTTTCCCATAAGAAATAAGTTGTAGCCTTGCACATACTTGTGTCTCTTTCATTTTCGTAATCTGAAGTCTGAGTCTACTGAAACAAGTTTGACTTATATTTCTTGTTTGTATATTTACCCCTCTAAAACGGAAGCCGACTGATGTAGTTCATGCTATGTCACTGTATACACAAAAAATCAAATACCTTTCTGTAGCAAAGTTAAATGTGCAAATATACTCAATAGGGTAAAAAATGACGAGGCCATCAACTGCCCTCGAAGAAAGTATGAACAAATTTAGTTTTTTGTTGAAAATCACTTAAAATATAGATTTTAAACCTAGTCATCTACTACGCAACACTATCGAAAACTTTAATTAGGATTTTAACCTGGCAAAACTATCCTTTCATTAATGGAAGGGTAATATTACTTAATTACACCTACCAAAATAAAATCTCGGTTGAAATAACAAAAATTCCAATATTTGCTTCGTTTTACCGCCGTTGATATTTCCGCATTCCTTTTATTGTTTGAAACAGAAATGTGTATGCACCGAACAGTTCAAATTGATTTTTGATTAGTTTTTTGCTTCTGAGATAATTTTTGGAGCAAACCCGAGCATTTTTGTACATCATACTTCTAACAAAAGCGAATGCTCATCCCAGACATCAAAACAAATATGTCTCAAAAAATTAATGCTTTCTTTGAAATATATATTACTCCTGCAAGCATGTTTGGCGTGTGGCACTTACAAATCGGTATTAAAAAGACGTGGAAGGTTAATTCATTCAAAAAACTATCTACAAAATGAAATTTACCAACCGTTGAAAATGTACATGAAGTAAGTTGGCAAGTTAAACCAAAATGCATTTGCACACAAGCGGAGTAAACTCTATGCGCATAAAACTTCACCCAACTTCACATTTTTCATTTCAAAGAGAACCATGAGAAATATCAAAAAAATGTATTTAACGAAATGAAGTATTTTTGGGATGATAATATGCGTATGCTAGCATGAATTCCATTATTGGTAGGCTGGCAGTACAAGTACTAAACTTATTTGTATATGTTAAACATACAACACTTAATTCCTAATAATAGCTTTCCAAAATAAATAGAATTCAAGTAATTAATTACGCAAAACATTGAAAATAAGGCTTTTGTACTGGGATTTGTTGTAAGGCAAAATACAAAAAACTTTTATTCGTATTTAGTGGAGTAGTAAAATGTAGAACTTTTGCGATTTTTCTGTTGTACACTTCTTTTCTTATTTATTTTTTAAAAATGAATAGCAGCAGGAAATGTGTGGTTTCTGTTCATCACAATGATAAAATTGCTATATTATCTTGTCTTTGAGATGAAAATTGAAATGGGGGAAACGAACATAAAGACACTTTTCAAAAATACGACAGCACAAGGAAAATAACCTGGAAATAGTGAGAACGCATTCATCTGGTGAATGCTTGGGGTTGCAGAGTAACGAAAGCGAAAATTCTTTTTTGGAATTTCAAAATATTCATAAGTGGCTTAATGCATATTCATGTTACATAATTTCTGAAAGGATACACCACCGAGTGCATTTTGACGGCTGAGACCAAATGTGTAGCTCTCTGATTTTCATGCTTTATATTATGCTTTAAGAGAAGTACAACTGATATAAAGAGGGTGAAACTGAAAAGAAAGCACAAAAGTCTATTTAAAGTTCAAAGCAGAAGAATTCTTTTTCAACTTGCACTGACGTTTCATCAACTCACACTGCTCTTGCTTAATTAAAGAAACAACGCGAAAAATCTACTCAAGATTTTTTTTGATATTTCTAGTTTCATTTAAGAAAATGCAGCTCATTTACATACGGATGTTGTTGGTTGTGTAGCGATATTGGGTTGTGTGTTTTCAATTAAAGAAAGAGAGGATTTTTTATCAGACCGAAATTTTGCTAACATGGTTCAATATAAAACAAATTTAAATCTTTTTTTCTCTTTTTTATACGTTAGTTCGAAAGGTCTTTGTATCTTATTGTGGTGCGATTTACAACCAATAATTATATTTTGTGACGAAAATAAAAAAACGGCAATCAGGTATCTGTATTCAATAATTTTGTTTCTTTGAAAGAAAAATAGAAAGTTTAAGTTTAATTCTTAGGTAGATTTTTATGTAATTTATGTTCATTTACTGGCTACAGGTTATAAAAATTATTTTCTACATCGAATTTTGCGTCATTTCCTTTTGCATTTAAAACTATGAACGAAAATAACAGGAAGCGGAATTTCGTTTAATTTTAAACAACAAAACTCTTAATTTTGTCGTTGTTATAAGCAAGGAAGGGGGGAAGTTAACAAATAAGCTTTGATGAAAATTGTAAACATTAAAACTGGAAGTCTTATTAATAGAATATCTCGAATTTGAAATTAATATATTTTGTAATAGTTTTTCAAAGAGTACATCTTGTATTCAAGATCTTGCTGATTTTCTGAATGACACTAATGTCACTAAGTATTTTTTTCATACCACACGATTTACTATTTGCATTATACTTGTCCAATCCTACCAGCATTTGTCATAACACGAGAGAAGGAAAGAGCCCATTTATGGATCATATTTCCAAATCAAACCAAAAAAGGAAATGTCATCGATCCAAATAGAGCGAAACTAAAGTGATTGCATCAGGAAAACAACATAAAGTTCAAGGAAGCACATGCCCCCATAAAAATAAAAGTATTTTTCTTCCAACCCTGCTATACTCTTTTAAAGCAGGTTTGTGCTTTTGTGAATACATACTTTTTTGGAGACTTGGGTATCAAGATGTTCCTCTACAGAAAATGTTGACATAGTATGCTCATTGAGTCGTATCCGGAAATTTCAAGAAGAAAGTTGAGCTTTTCCTTTTTCTACACTTTCTCAAATTTCAAGTGAATATTCACATGAAATACTTTTATAACTTACCATAACGAAGTTTATGTTAGCACTAAACAAAGTCTCTACTTTTGCTTATGTTGCACATTTTAAGCAGTCCTTATAAGAAAACTCACTAAAAATCGATCGACTACGAGGTTACTTTCCCTGCTTTCTAGCTCCTTCTTCTTTCTTCGATTTGCTTGGCTGCTGTTGGTATTTGAATGTAGACAAAAATTTCAAGATGATGAAAAGAGGGGGAAACGGTTGCCTAACTAAACTACCGCACAGACTATTTCTTATGATTTTGCAAAATATATCAAAGCATATGAAATTATTCATAAGAGAAATTTCGATGCACCTATCTTGATTCCCAGTTTCCGCAAATCTTTTGCATCCTTCTGTTTCCGTCTTTTACGTTTCAAACATACATTGGAATGAATTTTGTTTGAGTTTCACTATTGACTCAACAACTAATACTGAATGCACGCAAGTCATACAAGAGATAAGTTGACATGTGGGTTTTAGTTCTGTTCCAACGTATTTTGCTGAATACGAACAAATACGACGAGATTCAAAGAGACACGTCGTGTCGTGGCATGCCCACAAGAGATTTAATCAAACACGAAAGGAAGTACGAAAGTGGAGCAAATTGGGAGAATGCGATTTTAGTTGCGGAAGACGTGGTGAATTTATTCATTCAAGGGATAAAACGTGACTTTATTGATTTGTCTGTGTTTCCATTCAATCCTCTGTCTTGAGGGTACCAATAAAGGCACATGTTTGGCACTATATCTCGAATTACCTTAAAATGTTGCAATATATATTTGTTAAGATATTCTGTATGGTGAAATTTTGCTTAAACTTGTAAGTTTACAGGTTAAAATATTTTAAATTTTGTAGGAATTTAATTTTTTTTTGAAAACTTATATTTTTCATTAATGTATACAAGTTCGTACGTATCTTGTTTTTCTATAAAAGTCATAGTCAAGTTCTATATACGTTCCTTCTCATGTCAGGTTACTGGGAGGTCAACGATGGATAGTTTTTTTCTAAAGTAAACATGAAAGAGCTCATGGACCGAGATTGAAATAAAGTAAACAGAAACAGTAATGACCAAGAACATCTACGAAGTAAACATGTTTCTCAATGAACTTAAATCAAAAAGAAAAGAAAACACAAAATGAGCCACTCGGACAAAAAAAGAGAAAATCTCAACATTTCTCCGAATTCGGACAAAAAACTGTCAGATACGCTTTCACAAAAATACTGTGCTTGCGAAGCACCAAAGCAGATATTTAACTTGTTTACTTTTATCTTTCTGGTTAGTTACCTAACTTGGTTATCGGATTATCATTACCGAGAAGAACAAATTTGGTACCTTGCTTCCCTTCAGGTTGCGTCATGGTAAAAACAAAACATTAGCTAATTATATTTACGTATTTTGTTTGGTAAGCGAAATAATTTTGTTTACAACATACTTATCTTGTAAACTTTCTTAACTGTACATGCTCAAGAAAATAATTTCTCCAAAAACCAAAACAAGTTAATATTTCAGTTAACCTTTTTGAAAGTTAATACTGGTTGTTTTTTAAAATGGGTTATTTTCGTACCTGAAAGTATAGCCTTCCAAATTATTGTCCTGAAGATTTTTCACTAGCACTAATTTTTCACGTTTGGTTCAGTTTAGTTTTTCACTTCACTATTTACCCTAAACATAAATAAATATGTTTTATTTCAAATGTTCCACTCATTTATGCCAAGCATGAATATTTAGCTAATTTTTTCCAGCAAATGAGTAAATAAAATTTCGAATTTTGTGTTTATTATAATCAATAATAACAATAGTTTCTTATTTGTACTTTTTCTTTTCGAAAAACATAATTTCACTTTTATTATGCCGCTTTGGTAGATGTTTTGATTTGAGCAAAAGCCTAGATTATTTTAATCACACGGCTGCTTCGTGTGTATCAAAATTGAGGGAATATTTTCAGACCTGTAATACTACAAGTTCCATAAACACTTATACCTTTTAGAACTTATCAAGACCAACATGCCACAAGCAGAGAAAACGTGCTTACTTGCCAAAGTGCAGAGGAAAACTGAAAGGGCATTTAAAAGCTACTTGATAAAATACCCGTACCCCACACTACTTTCTACTTCTTCCAAACAAATAATGTAGCAAGGGCGAAGAGCTTTGCAGTTCAGAATGTTCTATATACCAAAGTCATGCTAGCTTGCTTGCTTCAAGCTGAATTGAACCAGCATAACTTCAACGACAGAAGCAGACTTTTTGTGTAACACAAAAGGGGAAAAGTTGGCATGAATTAAAGAGTACACATTTCATTTGGATTTTTTGTGAAAGGGGAGCCAAGTGTTATGCAAGTGCAGTCTAAATATTAAACTTTTAAGATAATTTGAGCAACTAAAAAGTGCATAAATTTTTTCGAGTTTAAATAATATTCTTGTTTTAGCCAGTATTATTATGATTGTTATATTTCAGAACTGTGAGTTTAATTTTTACATTTTAGTTAACTTTAATAATAAAAAAATTGTCCTGTGGTGCATTGCATCATGACGGCTTTCTTTAAAACCATAAAC
>JAQIWN010002361.1:0-16161 GCA_034699025.1 Entomobrya cf. arborea Gr-Col-00668 | reverse complement strand
GATTTATTGGTGCTCATGGCAACGTTAACTTTGTGGTCGGCTGTGAAAGAATTTTCAAGTAAATTTGAACGTTTAAAATTACGAAATGATTTGAAAGATAAGTGTAAAGATACGTTATTATGGAGTGAAGTATTTTGTGAATATAGTGCTCTTAAAAGATTAGCTATTTTAATAAATCGTTATTTCGGATCTCATTTTTCCTGCTTTGTATTAGCATTTACGGTTTATTATGCGACAAGATTTGATGAAATATTTGCGAAAAAAGATGTGGCGAAAACGATTGCTAGTTTAACGTATTTACTTGTGAATCCATGTGCAGTGCTTTATCTTTCTGGAGATATTTGTCAAAAGGTAAACTGTTCTAAAACCAATTTATAATTCCAGTTTAAGTTTGAACACAATTATTCATGAAGAATTATTACTCTTTGTGAATTTTTAAGATGCTTCGTTTAAAAAGCTGGATATCAGTATATGAAAACCGGAAATGCATAAGTTTGGATCAGATTTATATTTTAACGAATGAAGTGGATAGTAACTCAGTCGCCTTAAAAATGAACAATAGGTTTACAATCACTTATTCTCTTGTGGTTAATGTAAGAACATGAAATCAAACTATATAATTTTTTTAAATGGGATGTGATTTATATTTAATTTAAACAATTTTTGTTTTTAGATTGCCATTTGTACGGTAACATACTTTATAATTTGTGTGCAAGCTCGTTCTAAAGTACATTGATAAAACCAAACCACAGAAGCCAAATAATTTTATATGGATGATAATACGGGGCTGTACAAATGTAATGTTGATAGTATAAACTTAAACATCTAAAAAATTTATAATTTAATTTTCAATTATTTCTGTATTTTAAAATATAGTTCTTTATTTTAAACTGACTAAATTCGTTACTATTTTGTTAAAAAAAAATTTCCAAGTTACGTGGTTAATGAACGGCACCTTAGAGTTCGAATTTGTGGAATATGATGGTTGATTAAATTTTGTGGTTTTAATTTGTCGGATTCGATGTAAAAAAATTTTTTGGGTTAACGTTTATGTTTACATGGCTCTATATAAAGCAGTTAAATTTGTCAAAAAATAAGCATTCATATCGGATATATTTAAATAAGAAGAAGCCAAGCAATTTAATTTTCAAGTAGCCCCAAAAAATTAAAAACATGAGGTCAATTTTTGTTTTAATTTTGATGATTGGGTCGGTTTCTTTGGTATTTGCGCAAAGTCTTCCCGATTTAGGGGGATTGTTGGATGGGTGCTGTCCCTCAATTTTTGGAGTTTGTGGAGATGGGGTAAAATGAGAAAAAAATTGTATAATTTGTAAATCGAATTTGTAAAATTAATTATTATTTTTTTGTAGTCTGGGGGAACTCCATGTTGTGGTAGAGCAGCCTGTAATTTCTGGTGTTGTAACTGTGGTCGTTGTCATGGACGTAGAAAGAGGGATTTGACTAGTGGCTTGTTGGAGCCGACGGGATTTCAAAAGATGGATCAAAATGGAGACGGTCATTTGGATTTGATTGAAGCTCATACTCATTTGAAATCGGGTGGTTGTGGAAATTATACAGAGAAGGTTGTGGATTTCGAACATAATTTTAATAAGTTTGATAAGGATGGTGATGGTAAATTGAGTTTTGCTGAGGTTAATGCGGCGGGTTAGAAAAAATATATTTATTGAAAATTGTAACAAAATAATAAATAAAGGAATAAAAGTTATGAATAAATTAATAATTCTGTAAACCAATTTGAAATGAAAATAATAAATAAAATATTTTGAAAAAATACGTAATTTTCACAATTTACCCCAAAGGCATCAAGCAATTAAATCAATTATCAATTTTGCTAATAAACAAATTGGACAAATATTTTTCGGACGATGTTAATTAACGTGCGACGCGTGTCATGTGTTTAATCAATTATTAAAATAAAATATTTAAAAGTTTAAATTGTGGTTAACCCAATAAACCCTAATTAAAATAAACATGCTGTCCACTATAAATTCGTACCCAGTTTAAAATTAAATTTAAAAATAGCCTTTAAACTTATTTTGCATATTTTCAAGTGAACAATCAAATGTTGCATAATGATTTATTTTTCTTTTAAATCTTCCAAAGGAAGCGGTGGTTTGGTTATTTTGGTAATTATTTTTTTTAGGTTGCTTTGACTTTAATATCCGGCCTATTTGTAGAAGCACAAATAAATGTGTATAAATGTCAAATAGCAAAAAATTTAAAATTGTTATCTTTTTGTGGTTTAGGCGTTGCCATATAACAAGTTGTTTTAGAAAAAATCTAAAATGTGGTTTAATTTTAAAGTGAGTATGTCAGTTAAATGGCACGTGGATAATGAACTGTTAGAGAAATAATTTATTTTTGGGAATAATTTGTGGTTAAGATGAGCATATAAAATAGCTTGTCTTAGATCACACCAATAACAGTCGCTTTTTAAATTGTCAACCGTTTAATTTATTTTAATTGCTCGTCTGGAAAAATTAAGAAAAAATAAATTAAAATGGCAAAGTTAACTCTACTTATTCTGGTATCCTTGGCGATAGCCACTTTACTTGTAAACCAAGCCACTAGTCAATTCGATGCCTGTTGTCCTGCTTTATTTGGAATTTGTGGAGATGGGGTAACTTGAAACTTTTAACAAATATTTAAAAAAAAATATAAATTCAAAAATTAATTGATGAGTTTATTTAATTTTTTGTATAGTCTGGGGGAACTCCATGCTGTGGTCGTCAAGCCTGTAACTTTTGGTGCTGCAATTGTGGCGCATGTCATGGTCGTCGAAAGAGGGACCTAACCAGTGGAGCTTTGGAGCCTACTGGATTCCAAAGAATGGATCAAAATGGTGACGGTCACGTGGACAAAGACGAAGCTCATTCACATTTGAAAACGGGTGCTTGTGGAAATTATACTGAGAAGGTGGTCGACTTTGAACATAATTTCAAGAGATTTGATACAAATGGTGATGGTAAATTGAGTTTGGCGGAAATTAATGCCGCAGGTTAACAACTCATTTTTTAATGAAAAAAAATGAGTGTTTAAAATGTTATAATTTATAAAGTCATTATTTATAATAATTGTATTGACAAAATTTATAAATTATAGTCTGTATATATTATAGTTGATTGTGAAAAATTATCGAATTTAATAAATTTGTTAAATTAATTAAAAAGAAAAATTTGGTCCAGCTGCAGCTGTGTAATTCGTTTTATGGTTTTGCGAATATTTAATTAATTATTCATTTTTCATGGAATTTGGTTAATTAAATATTTACGAGTTATATATTTGTGGTTAAAATTATTCATTTGTTTTGGACTATAAAATAGGCTGCATTTTACTTCATAAATTATCATAAATCTCTGAAATCATTTGTTTTTTACAAAAAAAAAAAACTGAATATTTTTTTTAAAAGAACTGAAACAGTTTTTCTGGCTTGAATTTTTTTTCAAGAAAAAATATGATTTTTGCCACTCATTTTCATACATGCTTATTCGCAGGGGCCATTGTCCTTTTTGGGCAATTATCTTTGGCCTGGGGCGATTGCTGGACTACAGGATGTCAACCAAGTGATTGGGCGGTGGTAGGATGCGATCAGTATGAAAGGAGTGAACAAGGTAGTGAGGCTTGTCAAGATGGCAGAGGAGTTTCCGGTTTCAAGTACACTTGTTGTTCTGCTGATTCTGATGATCAGGCTTTTGAGGATGGTGATGGGATAGGAAACTTGTATAGGAATGGTAAAAGATTTGGTGTTGCTGAAGATGCTTACGGTAAAAAATTAAAATGATTGGTTAACTAATAAATTGATTTAGAAAAAAATAATTTTCTAAATATTTAATGGCTCAGGTGAACAGAATGAAGACCAGCAACTGTGGGACGAAAATGGACAGGGAGAAGATAGTAATCAAGATTGGTGAAGACATTTAAAATAAATTATACTAAAAAAATATTAAGCATGTTAAACAATTAACTTGTTAATTAAAATAATTATTGCCATAATTGTTAATAAATTGGTTTTAAATAATAAAAAAATAAAATAGTTTAATAGCTTTGTAATTTTTTTTTGAATGACTTAACTATACTCATTGATCATTCATCCATGTGGTTTTTCTACAGAATTGTTATTCGTTTTACATTTTACGAAAAAATATTGCTAATTAATTAATTAATTAATTAATTGACTTTGGTTAACCAACTAACTGAATAATTATATTTGTCGTAAAAATATTGATTTGTTTTAAGGAGTTTAAAAATTTGCTGCACTTTTCATTTACCCAATTAAATCAGTCGTTCGTTTGTTTAAAACTGAATAGTTTATAGAATCGAAAGACAGTTTTTCATGAAAGTTGAAAAAATGAGTGTTAATACTAATTTCATGTTGAGCTATTTAATAGCTGTAGTAATTGTATTTGTGCAATTATCTTTGACACAGGAGCATAATGGACAGGGTGACAACTGCTGGGCAACCGGATGTCAACCAAATGATTGGGCGGTTGTTGGATGTGATCACTATGGAGATGGAAGAACTCAACAAGGTAATACAAGTTGTATTGATGATAGAGGCGTTTCCGGTTATCACTACACTTGCTGTAAAGTCGTCGTCACAAATATAAATCATAATCAGACTACTGGGAATTCAACAAACTTGGAAAACAGTAAAGCTACAAGATTTTATAGTTTTAGCGAAATTTACGGTAAGGAAAAAATATATAATTTAGTTAAATATTGACTTTATTTAAGGATTTATAAATTAATTTAATTGGAAATTAGTTGTAATTTACATGGTCTACATATTTGGCTGAGGTAACGACAACGCAAAATGAAAGGACCGAAAAACCAACAAGTTTTTTCAACAAAACAATTAAGTCTCTATTTAAAATAAATTTATAACTTAACAATAAAATTCGTAATTAGATTAAAATTTGTCACTTATTAATATTCGTACTGTAGTTTTTTATGCATTGCGGAATTTCGTGAAGAAAAATTAACTAAATATTGTGCTATTATTGTATATTTAATTAAATATATTAATCAGTAGTAAACTTTAGTAATTTTAACAATTAAAATCCTTATCTTTCTAAATAAGCTTCTAAAACTGTTATGTAATTAAAATTGTTCATCTTAACCTAACAATTTATTTTAAATACTTTAAAACTCTGTCGATTTATAAGTTAATTTTTGATAGTTTTTTAAATGTAAAATATTGATTCAAAAATTACACTGTAATTCCAATTCCATTAAAAATATATTAAATGATATCGTCCTCTTCATGGTCCACCATCTCCCGAAAACTTGTATCCACCTCATCTTCTTCTTCCTCCTCCCCCGCCTCCTCAACCTCATCCCCCCACGGTATCCCCCTAGAAATAAGCGCCTCCCCCGCATACCTCTCCATATCAAAATTTTCCCATCCATTCCCACTCCCATCCTTCTTACCCCCCAATCCTTCCCCTCCTTCCTCCCCCTCACCCAAGTAATGCGTTGGAACCTCGAACCCATACCCCTCCGCCATAATCCCCGTCACCCCCAATTCCCTCGCCCCCTCCATAAATCCCTCCACCTCCCCCCTTTCCAACGTCACGTAACCCACATACAAAAAATTCAACAATCTCTGCATATTCACCGCACTAATTTTCTCAAAATGGATAACCGGCTTAATTTCTTCATTCTCTTTTTCCATCTGCCAAAAAACCAACCAATATCACATAAATTAACTATTTAAATTTCTTAATCTCAATTAAAATTCTCAACTAGTTATTTTAAATACTAACCATTTTTAATGCACTTTCAACAAATCCACTCCTTTCCTTCAACACTTTCTCGTGACCTTTAAAAAACGAGAGGACCCCATCCGCCAAATTTCCACACCCGAGATTTAACTCCCCCTCACAATCCTTCGAGCCCCACAACCCTCCATAATCTTCCCTCCATTGACCCCCGACCCCCCGCAACTTGACAAACTCAAGTTTCCTCATTGGTGGAGGTAGAAAAATAGGAAACTTTTCAAATTCCTCCATAATCAACTTTCTTTTTCATTTAAAATTAAAACAACACCACAATTTATTTCTTCACTAAACCAATTAATGTCACAGGATTCTAAATATTCGACTTATATTTTGATCTCTGATCTGCTCTGAACTTAAAATGTTTAGATCATAATCACCTGTTAAACCTTTTGTATTATCATTTGAAGTGTAGTGTGCTTTCCCTCCACAATACTTTCTCTGCTCACCCGAATCTTTCCACTGAAGCTTGACAAAAAAAAAATCAATATTTTCTCATGTTTCAAACAAGTAGGTTTATTTTTAGCAACAAGTTTTTTTTGCAAAGGAGAAAGTACATCTTATAGCTCATCTCACACACGTGAGTTACGCCTACGCAGTGTAGATGCATAAAAGACAACAAATGAAAGAAAAAAAGAGAAAGTAAATTTACAAAATTTGCAAAATACTTTCTATTCTTTCCTACCTTTTGATATAAAAAAAAGAAAATATATTCATCTTTATGCAGATACATGTCTAGTTAAAATAAATTTTCATAATAAAATTACTTACAAATACTTAATTATATTTAAAATTGCAACTTGAATGTGTTTGCTAATATAAAGCATGATTTACAATTAAATATTTCTAAAAGTAAATTCAGTATTTAATTTAGCCTGTTCATATGTATGACATACATAAGTATATTTACATTTTTGTGTGTTATTTTTAATGGGTTTTTATTAAGGGTTGTATTTTATGTTCCTTTTTTTCTGTGTTTTGCTTCAGTCTGCATTTCATTTACTTGGAAAAATTCTATTAGTCTGTTAGTGGCTAAGCTTTTCTTGCATGTATATTTTGTTCAAAGTCCCTAATATACGTATACATACATAATTTAGCTTTACAATCACACAATGTATTAAAAATTTAAGAGAATTCATTGAAATGCAGCAATATAACTGTGTTGTTTAATACACAATGAAAATTGAGAAACAGAATAGTTAATTTTTTTTTACTTATTCCATATTAAAACTAGTTGGAGTACAATAATTTTAACGATTGATATGTTCTCAGTTTTTGAAACGGTTTAAAAATGTCAAAGTATTTAAAATTATTAGCGTTTTTGGTTCTATTTGGTGTATTCCAGGTTTTTACATGGTTAGACGTAAATAGTCGATTTACAGAAAGTAGTTCGAATTCGGTTGCAAGTGTCGTTATTCTGTTTAAAGCAAATTTTAGTAAATCAACCATAGCAGCAGCATTTGATATGACCAAAGCAGATTATGGAAATAAAAACGTACGATTGTGGAAAAGTGGTGAAGGATTTGACGTTAAATATCCCGCAGGTAGTTATGTACCTAGTGGACCAATTACTGGAGGATTTGGGATCTGGACAAATCATCCAGTTGATGGAAATACTACCGCGGTTTTCAAATATTCTGTGTACTTTCCAGAAAATTTTAATTTTGTTAAAGGGGGTAAGTTAAGCTAGATTTTTACTGTTTTCTTTGCAAAATTTAGTAAAATTTTATTAAATGCAGATATTATGCAAAAAAAATTATTAGGAAAATTGCCCGGGTTATACGGTGGGAAAAAATTATGCGCTGGTGGTCAATCAGCCGATGATTGCTTCTCAACTAGGTAAGCTAACTACTAAAAAATATTTGTATTTAAATAATTGACAAATGAATTATAAATACCTAAAAAATTAAATTTGGTTGGATGGATTTCAGAATGATGTGGCGTTCCGAAGGATTAGGAGAACTGTATTTGTACGCAAATCGAAATGCACAGGATCCGAAAATTTGCGAAATTTCGTACAACTACTGTAATCCTAAATATGGATGGTCTTTAAGCACTGGTTCGTTTACATTTGGTCGAGGCTCGTGGACTAATATTGAACAAGCTATTACTCTAAATACTCCTGGAGAAAGGGATGGTGTGGCTTCTGTAAAAGTTAATGGGATTGAGGTTATTCGCTATGATAATATTGTATTTCGCACGTCTAAATATCCTAATATGAGGGTAGAGGGAATGGATATTGAAACATTTTTTGGTGGTAATGGAATCGAATGGGCTTCGCCAAATGATCAAACTGTAAAATTTAAAGATTTTAGTTTGGAGAGTTATTTGGTGAATTACTTGTGAATTTATTTTGTTGATCTAAACGACATCAATAAAAATAAACAGCGAAAATTTTATGAAAAGTTTATATAAATTTTGTGATTTATTTATGAATTCTATTGGTTTGAAATAGGCATTTATGTATACTACAAATTTAGATGCTATTAAAAAATAATAATTAAAAATTACATAATTTATTTTGCTAAAACAGAGGTTATTTATTATTCATTTCCCAAAACCTTTTCAACTGAATTGATATTTATAAATGAAAATTTACAATTTATTTTTCCACCTTGAAGGGGAGTAATTTCTTTGTGAAACATTCGTAAACCTCTTTGCTCAAATTGTGTAAATAATTTGATTATTTGCTCAGAACCGTAAACTTTTTGTTTCGAATCTGTCTGGAAACGCATTTCAACCAAAAGTTGACCAAAAGGTAACCCTTCCCCATTTCCACAATTATTGATAGGAAAATCGTTAAGAATCTTTTCCAAGGCGGGGAACTCTGGATGTTCCAAATTCATTTTTAAGATATCCATCCATTTATGGTCGCCATTGTCTTTCATGAGTGTTTTTAAAGTTCTTAGGATTCCTTGGTCGGCAAATGAAATACCCAACTTTTTAAAATGCAGGCGATCAGTTAACTGAATATTCTTGATTTTGTTAATTGTTGGATCAAAAGTAAAAACTTGACAGTGAGTTTTTGCCAGTATATCAGTTTCAAATGAAGATTCTCCAATTGCCCCAAATGAATACACGACACAAAGTTCTTGTCCATTTTGTATTGTTGCCTTTTCAAGATTTTCAACTCCACAAGTCCATTTTCCTTCAATTTTAGGATCCCCAATTATTTTGAGTATGTTAGCTGGACAGATAAAACTGGGTACTAAGCTTTCCCAAAACTGCCGTTCTGATTTTATTTCTCTCTTGCTGAAATCGGTAAACTTGTGTAATTGTTTGGGTTGTTCAATATTTTCAGTTGAACACGTTGCTACAATTGTATCAAATGAATCAATGGCACCACTGTTTATCAAAAATGAAACCGATGACGTTATAAAAATTAAAAGAAATATAACTTGTAAAATTACAGAAGATTTTAAAGGGAAGGTTGCAATAACCTTACGTTCCCTTTTCACAGATAAAGGTTTTGCGTTAAACTTCATTTTTGTACCAGAAAAATTTTACACTGATAAAATATTTTAAAATTGTGATTATTTAAAACGAGAATTTAGTATTTAAAATCTAATCAAAATGTTTAAAAAAATATTTATAAGCATAGAAGCTCCTATTAGACAGGTTTGTAATGTAAAATATATTTGTCCCGTTAAAAACTGTCAAAGGGTTAGAGGTTTGCATACAATTATAATAAGTGGAATACTTGAAATGTATAGTTGGGTAGGTAGGCTCATTACTGCATTTTTCCCAAGGCCCATCATAAATGCATAAGTACTTATACTCCATTTTCTAGAGATATATCCCAAACTTGAGTTTAGCTCATTTTGTGTACCTATCCTACTAATGTTTTATTTAAAATCAAAGAGTTTCTATACTTTAAGTATTTCGTTGACAATAATTCTTTTGCAGGTTCTTAGCAAATATCACACATATGTTTTTAAAGTGTTTTCCTGTACCTATTCACTAACATATATTAAATTATCTATCTGATATTTTACATTGTAAAACTTTCGTCTAGGCTGTAATTATAATTATTAAGTAAAAATTAGATTTCAAGTTAATTTTTTCTTTAAGATATTGTAAATCAGTTAATAAAACAGTTAAAATGGCAAGGTTAAAAGTGTTAATTGTGCTGCTTGGTGCCATTCAGTTATCCGTATGGGCACTAATAACCGTTATGACTATAACTGTAACCCAAGAGGTTAATTTAAACAGTTTAGAAAATAGTGTGGTTGTTTATAAAGCAAATTTTAGTAAAAAAACTATATCTGCAGCGTTTGGTGGCGCCCAAGTGTATTGGGGGAATAAAAATGTTAAGTTTTGGGAAAATGGGGAAGGTATTGATGTCCTTTATCCAGCTGGTAGTTATGTTCCATCTAAACCAATTATTGGAGGGATTGGATTTTGGACGGTGCATCCAGTTGAGGGCAACACAGCTATTTTCAAATATTCTGTGTATTTTCCGGATGATTTCAATTTTGTTAAAGGAGGTAGGCTTACGCAAATATTTTAACAAGTTTAACGAAGTTTTTTTCAAAATGTTATTAAAAGTAAATGCGTGCATAATTTAAATGAGTAAATTTTTGTTTTTTTTTGCAGGTAAATTGCCTGGTTTGTACGGTGGACATAAGGTATGCACTGGAGGTCATGCAGGTCATGACTGCTTTTCTACCAGGTATGCTATTTGAGTTTTAAAATATTTTTTTTTGGGGTTCTTGTAAATTATTAATTTGAATGAGTTTAAATGTTAAATTGGTTTGGATTTCAGAATGATGTGGCGTTCCGAAGGATTAGGAGAATTGTATTTGTACGCTAATCGAAATGCTCAGGATCCAAAAATTTGTGAAATTTCGTACAACTACTGTAATCCTAAATATGGATGGTCTTTAAGCACTGGATCTTTTACATTTGCTCGTGGTGCGTGGACAAATATTGAACAAAACATTACACTAAATACTCCCGGAGAAAGGGATGGTGTTGCTTCTGTAAAAGTTAATGGGATTGAGGTTATTCGCTATGATAATATTGTATTTCGCACGTCTAAATATCCAAATATGAAGGTTGAGGGAATGGATATTGAAACATATTTTGGTGGTAATGGACTTGAGTGGGCGACACCGATGAATCAAACAGTGAAATTTAAAGATTTTGTGCTGGAAAATATAAAAAAATAGATTGCTGCGGTAAAGGATTTAAAAACAATAAAAGTATTTTTTGGTGAACAAGTCATGTCAAGTCATGAAATATATACGTAGACGAATGAGAAGAAGCAATTAAAAATTAATTTCAATGAAAAATTGTTATATAATACAAATGAATGACTAGTCGTATATTATTGCATGTCTAATTTCAGAGATAAACAAAAAACATTCAAGAGGAAAAAGCCGACATTCATAATTTAACCAAAACGTTTTTTTAAAACTTGCACTCGAACAGAAACAAAGAAGATTCTCACGCCATACGACATAAAACGTCGTAGAATAAAAAATACGTCTTGTTATACAACAGAGGACGAAACTCGATCGCTATTTTGCTTTCTGTTGCTCTCTACAATAATTTTGTATTTAAGTTTTAGTTTTTATTCCATTCACTTAGTTTTAGTTTTATTGTGTTGGTTGTCGGGCTATATTTAATTGTGCTGCATTAGGAATTAAAAGTATAAGCAAACATTTTAATAAGTAAAATCACTTAAAAACCAAAGAAAACTGACCAGTATTCTCTGGTTTACAGGATATCAAGTGTTTGGTGCAAGTTTCCTCTACATTCTTCATAGTGCATTAGTGATAATTACCAGTTCAAAGTTCGTTGAAGTAGTAAACAATTCAACCGGTCAATGAACGAAGCTTAGATATGTCAGCCCAGGGAAATGCAATGGACAGGGAAATGGAGTACCCCAAATCGCCACAAAGTGCTGGTTGTTCTGGAAAACATGACAGTAAGAGAAAAATATTAACAGAAAATATTTTTTCGAATAAAGTTTCAAATATTATGCTAAAAATGTCTAAAACTCATAATTTTTGTTTAAAATAGACGATGCCATGGAAATGACTCCACGAAAACGGCCTAGGATGTCATTCTGGCCTTCAAAGCGAATTGCAGCGGAACCAAAACTAGACTCTTCAGGTGAAACGGAAAAGCTTGCAAATTTGAAGACTGGATGCAGGTATACTATATAATTCCGAACATTGAACGTTAACTCTGAAAGCAGATCTGCATTCACAGTTTCAACTTAAATAAGAAGCTTAAACATTTGTATACTTGAATGTACTTCTACAGGGGACTGCCGATTGCAGTGCGTTTGATCTGTAAGGAAGTGCGACCTAAGTATCTGAAGATGGTTGTCATGGACTCAACTGGTGAAAGGACAGTCAAGGCTTTTAGAGGTTGCATTGAACAATTCAAAAATGTTGAGGTACTAAAGTATTTCTATCTGTTTCTTTTATATATTACCAAAGATGTTCGTAAATCAAAAATGCGTTTGTTTACTCATGCAGGTAAATAAAGTCTACCAAATCGAGGGATACAATGTTCAGCCTGGCTTCCAAGATTCACCCGATGAAATCATATTGCAATCTTCTTCCAAAATGAATTCGATTGATCGTGATAACTTTCCCGAGATTGCTTTTGATTTCAAAACGTTCAAGGAGCTCGATGACATTTCAGACAACACTTCCGTTGGTAAGTTTACGGCTAACAAAAAAATTGGAGAAAATTTAAAACTGCGATACAGATCTGTAATCGCAGTTTTTTCTTTACAATGCAGGTGAGAATTTGGTTTTTATTGAAATTACAGAAGTCATTGGAATTTTAACAAATGTGGAGGCTGAAACTGAGACTTCAAAGGGCATCAGAAAGCGTGAAATCGTTATTACGGATGCTTCGAAAAATGAATTAAGCATTTTTTTCTGGAAAAATGACGTAGACTTGTGTGACAACCTCAAGTTGTTCTCGCCCATCGTCATCAGATTTGCTATCAAAAAGACTTACGGTGTCGAATCTGTACTGTGGTGCATCTGGAAAACTCAGATTTTGGTCAGTGCTTAAATCACAATTTATATTACTTTAATTCGCACATAATCCGTTTTGTTTGTTTTGTAATTATAATTTATATTTCAATTTAGGACAACCCAAACCACGAAAAAGCCGAGGAACTATTGAACTGGTTTCGTGAGGAAGCAGCGGCAGAGAACATTGGAATCTAATTTTTAATATTTTGAATTTGAATGGTATCATTTTATGTACTTCAAACAACGATTATAGTACTATAATCGTTGTTTTTTATTGTTTTCAAAATTTAAGACCTTTAAATATTTCCCTTATCGAATGGAATGAGTTTCTAAATGAGCCAATTTGTATTTTGTTTCAGACAATTTAAAAGTTGTAAAGTGATTAATTATTGTACACATAAGTATGATTAGAGTTTATGATTAGTGATAAGGGTAATTAGATAACAGTTTTGGCAGATGTTTGTAATCAATAATGCCTTCGACTCACTTTTATTTTCCTCTTATTTTTTTACATATTGTAAGACATTATTTCTAAGCAACATAAATGTAAATTAATTTCAAACATCGCAGGTATATGATTGCAAAAAATACTATTTTTCCTTCTTCCAATGAACAGATTTTTTCGACTTAATGGAATGATCAAAATTAAATGTCGATAACTATTGTACCGGTTAATTAATTCACCTTAATTGAAAACAAATAATTGAAACTGTGTTTACAGATCTGTGAAACAATTACCAGATGTTAGTTATGTAATATAGTTTAGGCAAATAAAACACATTCCATCATTAATTCAGAGCCAAATCATCAAGATGGTGATCATTAATAAATGCGTTGACTTTTTCTCGATACTTTTGGCGCATCAGCATGGCGTACTGCTTCTGCCGGTTTCCCAAGATAATACCTCTTGATATTTGTCGTTCTTGAATGTCTTTTGTTGTTGCTTGAAACTTCACTCTTCGAAATTCTTTCAGTTCTTGTTGTCTCTGGTACCACTTTTCTCGTCTTCTAACAAATGATTCGGGAAGATTTTTCTTCTTAGATTCTGAATTCTTCTTATTTACTTTCTTGCGTTTCTCCGGGGTGTTCTTGTTTCGCCTGTGCACCACTTGATTTCGATAGGCTTTCTTGTCTGGGTTCTCCTTGAAGTACTTTTTCTTGATTGCATTTTTCTCAGCATTCGACAGTTTACAGTCGGAAGTTTTGTGATCAGTTAAGCCCCAATGTTTGCAACACCATATTAATTCTTGAATTTCTGGTGGGGTGAAAGGAAACGGAATGCTCAGATCTGAGTACTCCGTTTTTAATTCAAGGACTCCATCCTCTCCTCTTAGAGCTTTTTCCAGGGCCAAGGGATACTTGAAAAATTCGTTTTCAACAACGGGCTTTCCACCAAGACGAAGTTTGATCAGGGTTGAAGGATGGCAAAGAAATTCAGGATTCATGTCCTCTTTTAATGCAATATAATGTCGAAGACGCCTGAGTTGCCAAATAATATCGTTTTCATCTGTATTATGTAAAAAAAAGATAAATTTACAACTAAATTAATGTTTTGGCATGTGATTTATTACTTGTCTTTAAAAATTATGCATATTTTGTATTCAACTTACCAAATTGTTTCTCCAAATTAACTGAAGAAAATGAAAACCGTTGCTCAATACAAATTTGCTTTGATAGGTCTACGGCAGATGATCGATGAAAGGAGTCCAGTTTTCCCATCATTGTAAAGTACACATATGGCAGATACCAAACATCTAAAAATGCGTACTTTTGTTGAGCTGGGTGTAATGGGCGTTGGCGAAAATCTGTGAAAGTCTCATCCTTGCCTAACTTTGCCTCAGGAAGAAATCCATTAATTAAACTCTTGTACGATATATTAGATGGCTCAAAAATCATATCTTTGAAATTTCCGGTATTCCCAAACTGCTTATGGTACTCTCGGAAAATCATCTGAGTGTCAACTAGTCCAACAATGTAGAGAGAGAAGTCCTTCTCAAACGACTTGATGTCATTATGAGAACCGTGCATAACTTTGACAATTTTGGGGCTGCTTAGGATGGGAAGTAATTTTTCCATTTCCTTGTGAAGTGCAAGCGTGTCGACGAAGTACACAGTTCTGTGTACCTCGTCGAAGATTTGAAGTAGGCACGTTATCCCACGGAAACTTCGGACGTTATGTCCCTCTAAATCCATGAATAAGTGATCCAGTTTCTCCAGTCTTTCAATCAGTTTGCTAAATTGTTGGACGGTCGAAATCCAGGTAACCGAATAATCTTCCACACCAGTGTCTGTTCTCTTAAGCCTTGATGGAACGGTTGGGAGCTTATTTTTACAAGTTAGTTGATAATCGAACGGAAGTTGAAAATCGAAGATTTGGCGCAAATACGGATGTGAATCTGTTCATAAAAAAAATTATTAAATTTTAATTATAATTTGAAATCCAGCTATGACGCTATTAAAGCATAAAATATAACTGTTTTTTGCGTAATTACTTACTTTTACTTGCATTTCCGTTGCGACTTTTGGGTACGAAATTGGTGGCATTGTTGTTAATTGTGATGACTTCCTTTAAATGAGGATACTTCTGCCAAACGGGGACTTGGAGAAACCCATAAACCTGCTCCATCCTTTTTATTTTGGCTCTCCATGATTCACCGCTGAAAAAATTGAAAAAAAAATTAGTTTAAGTTTAATAAATTTTTTGGTCAATCGAAATTCTCAGAGGTTAAGCAATTAAAAAAAGTTAATTCACCTTTTGGTTCCATGTCCGGTTTTCTTTCGTTTTCCCATTGTTAAGGTAGCTAGAAATCTGCGCAGTAAAATCGGAGAATACCGAATTTATGCGTGCTGTGGTGGATGCTTACACAAATAAAAATTGTCTTTGCAAAAAATTAACACAAAACTTACAAATTTACTTCAGATATGACTGTTTGCTTTCTTTATTTTTATCTCAAAACTCTTTAATTGACTATTCAATTAACCCAAATCAACTTCCTTTGATCACCCAAATCAAAAGTCCCAATTAGTGATTTTTTTACAAAAACTTCTTCTCTCCTTATCTTATCTCACAAGAATGATTTTACTGCTCACGAACACGGTTCGATAGCGACTGCCTTCCTCTTTTGCTGCTGCTCTTCTAATCCCACGTACCGGATTTTTCCTGTTGAAGAGAAAATAATAATATTGAACTTTCCCGCAGAGAAGCAAAGGGCTTAATCTTCGATCCCAGATGCTCCCATAGTAGCCGAGCTGCTAAAACAACACTCACAAAGTTCAAACTCACAAACAACAAACTCTCAAACAACAAACAACAAACTCTCAAACAACAAACAACAAACTCTCAAACAACAAACAACAAA
>JAQIWN010002360.1:0-16171 GCA_034699025.1 Entomobrya cf. arborea Gr-Col-00668 | reverse complement strand
ATGACTCCCGAGCAATGAATACTTGTTAAATGCTGTTTTTATCGCGTGTATTCATATGATAGTCTCCCTTCTTAAACCACAAATTGTTTAATTTACAAAAAACAGGCATAAGAAGAGTTTATGGTTACGGATACTTGACAATCGAATGTTTTGAAAGCATGAACAATTTATAATGACTATTTTAGACTTCACATCGAGTACCGACTGACAGACGTTCTGTTGTTCCTGATTATTTGTTACAATCACAGCGAATATCCTGAACTACATATTAAACGATAATGAGTTTCGGTCTAAACTACCAATCATCGCCTCAGGCACCATTAAGCTTAATCACTAAGATAAGAAATCACGTACTTAGTAATAGTACTAATACTAGTGCGTAAGTATGCGTGCATTGCTACATTTCACAGAAATTTGACAGTCGATATCACTTACGGCGTATGTACATTGTTTGACAACTTAGATGCGAGTTTCTTGAATTTTAATACCAATCTTATTAGTAGCAGTACCACTAACAGTTTAGGTCCTGTACTCAAAGTCCGCGTATTCTTAGCATACCACTTTGTTTTAAACGAACACAAGAACCCCTAGAACAAAAGATATAGTAAAACTTTCACTCATATATTTGTGAAGCCAGTTACTCCACATTTTGTGTAATATATGTAACCTGTTTGATGGTATACAATGGTTGTTCTTGTTCAAAAGGTAAAAATGATACAACAAGATACAATTCGAAGTTTTCAGAGTTGCCCATTTGCGTACGAGTAAATAAACGAAAAGCTGTATATTATTGAGAGTAATCACTTTCTCATTTTGTTTATTGTCAGCATGGGAGTAATCAGTGACCGAAGATTAAGTTTGTCGTTCGTATTTTGGATCGTTCAAATAAACTATACATACTACTTGTTCCATCCACAGTGACAACTAAGTCCATCCCTATCCAAGAATCTGGAATATATGTAGTCTCAAAGTTGTAAGCACGCAATCTAGTAATTTGCATCAAGTTGACTGTTGAACGTTGCTGTAAGCAAAGTAAACAAGTTACTTTTGACAATACAATGTAAACGTATGCAATTTGGCCTTTTGAATCGAGAATTGTGTTTTTTCTCTCGAAATCTAAGTGATTCTTGAAGCGCTCTTCTAATCAGTGAAAAGCCATATGAGTACTAATAGGTACATGTACATAAGGACACATGAGTTCGTATTGTATGTGGAAATTTAAATAACTAGGATTACAGTTTTTAAAAACTGCTTGTGAGGCAAGACTAAAATGTCCGGAAAAAATTCAAAGGACAAAGATGTCGAAATATCAACTGAAGATGACGTCAAGGTGGAAGATATTTTACAGTCCTTAGGTAATTTGACACTGAACTATTATAAATACGCTGCAGTTCATGGTATAATTAATTTGCGTGTAAAAATATATTCAAGGCGGATTTTCAAAGTATCAACGATGGATTACTTTCGCTCTCATATTTCCCCAATTTCCGACTGCGATGATTGTGCTATCACCCGTATTCACAGGGTCGTCCAAAGTTCCAATTTATTGCAAAAAGGAAGCGTACTTTGATGTAGCACACTCCTGTCCAGTTAATTGTACACTTGAAACAAATGACGTGGTCTACTCAAGCGTAGTGCAGGAAGTAAGTTATACATTAGTTGCAAGTTGCAAATTAAGAGCATTTTAACATTTAATGTTCCTACATTCAATTCTATCTCTGCCATAACTTAATTGTTATGATTGCACTTTTTTAAAAAGTGGGATTTAACTTGTTCGTCAGCTTGGATTGTCGATCTCATTACAAGTTTTCAAATGGCTGGGATGATGACAGGGGCCTTTTTATCGTCACTACTATCCGATCAGTAATGCACTTTATGCGATAACTTTGCAAGCAAATTGCTCTGTATTTTGAACAGCATTTTTGTCCATTAGATTAACATAAGAATACTAATATTTTGTGTCGGGTAATTAGTTTCGGTCGAAAGAAATGCTTTTGGTTTCAAACGATATGCATGGGCGTTCTTGGAATGCTTCCTGCAGCGGCCTTTGATCCATGGAGCTATGCAGTTGCCCGTTATTTAGCCGGTTTCGGTGTTGGAGGTAAAAAAGGCTTATGATTGACTTTACACCAAATATTCATCCAATGGATTAGCGTTCAATTTACATACGAAACGTTTTATTTCCTAATTTGAATATTTCTAGCATGTTTTGTGATTTACTTGTCACATCTCATGGAATTTTTAACCCCTTCATGGCGTACCTTATGCGGAACGATCAGTTTTTGGCCATTTGGAGAAATGCTTTTGGGCTTATTGGCATACCTTATCGTTGGATGGAGATGGCTTACCATCGTAGTTGCACTTCCAGCCTTGGCTTTACTGATATTCCATAAGCAAGTTGTACACATAAAGATATTATGGTGTTTGGAAAATTGCTGAATAAACTAAAATTCTTCTTTATGTACCACATTGCAGAGCTATTTTAGAAAGTCCACGATGGCTATTAGTTCGCAATAAAACAAAGGAAGCGCATGAAGTATTTTGTACAATAGCAAAATGGAATGGGACACCGGAACCAGAGATAAAAATTATTGAAAAATTACAAGTAAACGTTTTGAAAGAAGAGTCATCATCAATACGAGGCATCCAGGCAGTGAAAATGATCTATCACAATTCCAAATTGCGTATGCATATGGCAATTCTGACACTTTGTAACATTACCTGTGCCATTGTTTATTACGGAGTGTCATTCAACGCAAAAAATGTGTCTGGAAACCCATTTCTTAATATGCTTTATATGGGCTTATTTGACCTTGTCGCAAGCCCAGCTTCCGTTTGGCTAAACAATTTTATAGGAAGACGGAAAACTTTTACACTGTACATGGGAATGGGTACAGTGTTCATCATGAGTCTGGTAGTTGTGGACGTTATCACTGGTTTACAGAAAGCATCCACTACATTGGTCACTGTGCTTTCATTATGTGGACGTTTTGGAATTGTGGCATCGTGGGGTGCTCTTACATTGCTTATTTTAGAAACTGCCCCCACTAACCTCAGATCCTCATGCTTGGGATTTGCAGCATTTGCCGGATATTTTGGAGCGGTTATTGCTCCACAAATATTTCTCCTGTCACAAGGTAAACAAAATTTGTAATACTACTGGTGTAAGAGCAAGTTTATTGAGCTAATTGTCATTGTTAAAAATGCTAATACAATGTTTATTGAATTCAGTTGCAGATTCTTTGCCATACATAGTTTTATGCGTCTTAACTATCTCCTCATCTATAACTTCTTGGTTTCTTCGAGAAACTGTACAACAACCATTAGAAGACACAGTGGAGAAAGATTAATTTTTAAAAAATGGACTAAATTTTATATTTTTCAACATAAGAATTTTAACATTTCTTTATCTTTCATCTGTGCAAGTAAATAAATAAAAATCTCAGATAGTGAATGTACAAGAAATGAGTTTTTCTTCAGCACAAATTTTTGTATTACGAATTTCGGGTATAAAGTTCAAGGATTGTTCAAGGTATGAATTGCTGCTTGGGTTGTTGACTTGGTTGGGGCAACTCTTTTGGTGGAGACAGGACAAAAGATGACATCTTTATACGAGCCAGTACGAAGTTTACATCTATTATATATCTGATATGTATAGTAACGATGAGTATCTTAACTAATCATTACTCTAGCATCATTAATCATATTGATTGTGATATGATAAAAGAATCGATTTAAAGTTTAGACGATGCAAAAGTCTGAATGCAAGCGATGAGCACGAGAAGAACTAGAACAAAATGCAACATATAAAGTTCTACTCAACTCAACTCATTATATTAGTCTAGCTAGTTACTCTAAATTTTGCTTGACACAAGCTATAGCTATAACCTTTTCAGTGGTACATGTTCATTTGTTTGGGATTTAATAGTACTGCTGTCAATTATTCAAAAGGGAAAAATATATGATCTGAAGTCTGTTCAGTCCCCTACTGGTTACATACATGTGTGCAAGTTAGCAGAATAAAATCTATTACCTGCTTTTATGAGTAAGCGCTTTTTGATTTTGTTTATTAACAATATGGGAGTAATTAGTGCATAACGAGTTTGTTGGTCATTCACATTTTATATATTTTAAATTGTACAACTGCATGCTTGTTCCAAAGTACATAATCATAACCACTAATCATAAGTGCACCACTGGAGCTAAATCGTAAAAATAATAATCAATCTGCATCTAAAATCTAAAGTGTGCTATACTCTACTGTGCATGTAAATAAGCTGTAAACTAAACCAAAGAGCTCATGCATTTTAGTTTTTATTGCTAGTTTTGTGTTATGTTAGTACATGTCTTGCCTACTACTAACAATGTAAACGTCTGCAATTGCCTCTAAAACACGAGAAATTTGAAGGTTCCATTATACCAACAAATCTCGCGGCGCTGCTACGATTTTTATTTATAAATCATTTCAGTTTTAATGTATAAAGTGTGTATACTAAACATAATTAAAAATTAATATGGCAGAGTTTTAATTAGGTTAGTTACTCAAACATAAGTACAAGCTTTACCCATCCACATTCGAATTCAAGCTGCATGTGCATTGTTTTAGAAAATATCGTTGCTGTCTTTTTAAAAAAAAGTTCCTTGTTATAAATAAGTATTGTGAGGCAGGGCGAAAATGATCAAAAAGAATCGCAAAGCGAGGGATACGGATGTCCAAATTTCAACTGAAGATGACATTAAAGTGGAAGATATTCTGCAGTCCTTAGGTAACTTTGACTTTGCACTAACAATAGTGTACTCCCATTTATTAGACATCTTCGACAAATTTCAACTGTTTTATATCAAATACTAAAAAATTAAGGTGGATTTTCAACATACCAGCGATGGATTACTTTTGCTCTCATGTTTCCCCAATTTCCGACTGCAATGATTGTGCTGTCACCCATTTTTACAGGGTCATCCAAAGTCCCAATTTATTGCAAAAAAGAAGCTTACTTCAATGATGCTCAGTCATGTCCGGTTAACTGTACGATTGAAACTGATGATGTAATATATTCAAGCGTTGTACAAGAAGTAAGTTCATTGTCGTTAGACTAGTTGAATACTTTAATAGCATAATTTAATCTCGAAGATATATCAATTGGGTTCATGCCAATAACCATAGACTATATTTTTTATAGTGGAACTTAACGTGCTCATCAGCTTGGATTGTTGACATCATTACAAGTTTTCAAATGGCTGGAATGATGACAGGGGCATTTATATCTTCACTATTATCAGATCAGTACGGCACTTGTCAGAATGACTTTAAGCAATGAAACTTTCTGTAAATTATTGATGATTGAAAATATAGAAGTACAGAAATTCTGTATTTATGTATTTAATAGTTTTGGTCGAAAGAAATGTTTTTGGTTTCAAACGATATGCATGGGCGTCCTTGGAATGCTTCCAGCAGCGGCTTTCGATCCATGGAGTTATGCATTTGCACGTTTTTTAGCCGGTTTTGGAGTTGGAGGTAAAAAGAAAGAAATAAGTTCAAAATATAATAATTTCTTGATATAACTTTAATACTTACAATATATTATTCCCTAATTTGTAAATTGAAGCATGCTTTGTAATTTACCTGTCACATCTGACGGAATTTTTAACCCCTTCATGGAGAACCATTTGCGGTACGGTCAGCTTATTTCCATTCGGAGAAATGTTTTTGGGATTATTGGCATATCTCATCGTTGGATGGAGATATCTTACCATAGTTGTTGCACTTCCTGCCTTGGCTTTGCTAATATTCCATAGGCTAGTTCACATAAAAGTAAAAGTGTTTAAAAAATTGATACATTAAGTGAAACTGCTGTTTAACGATATTTTTATTGCAGGGCTATTCTCGAGAGTCCACGATGGCTACTAGTACGCAATAAAACAAAGGAAGCACATGAAGTATTTTGTACAATAGCAAAATGGAATGGAACACCGGAACCAAATATAACAATTATTGAGAAACTGCAAATCAATGTGTTGAAAGAAGAATCCTCATCAGTTCGGGGAATCCAGGCAGTGAAAATGATTTATCATAATCCTACATTGCGTATGCACATGGCAATTCTTATACTCTGTAATGCTACATGCTCTGTAGTTTACTATGGAATGTCCTTCAACGCGAAAAATTTATCAGGAAATCCGTTTTTAAATATACTATACATGGGTATGTTTGACTTGGCCTCAACTCCGGCGTCCGTTTGGCTAAACAATTGGATTGGAAGAAGAAAAACGTTTATTTTGTACATGGGAATGGGCACAGCGTTCATTATTAGTTTGGTAGTTGTGGATTTAATCAGTGGTTTACACGAAGCATCCACAACGTTGGTCACTGTGTTATCATTATGTGGACGTTTTGGGGTTGTGTCATCTTGGGGATCTATCACACTACTTATTATGGAAACGGCTCCGACCAATCTGAGATCCTCGTGCTTGGGATTTGCTGCGTTTGCCGGATATTTCGGTTCGGTATTCGGTCCTCAGATATTTCTCCTGTCACGAGGTAAAAAATTCACAATTTTCCCCTAAAAATGTTCTATAAACGAATGAAGAGTGAATTTGCTAAATATACTACATTGTTTTCTTTATCCAGTGGCAGATTCATTGCCATACGCAGTCTTATGCATTTTAACTATTTCCTCCTGTGTAACGTCTTGGTTCCTTCGAGAAACTGTACAACAACCCTTGGAAGACACAGTGGAGAGATTTTAACGTTTTAAAAATGACAACAAATCGTATTTTAAAATTATGTACTTCACACATTAAATTATTTTGTAGTCAAAGTCCATTCACTTTAAGAATAAATCATAGTATGATTAATTGAAAGAAGAATGAGGCAAAATCGTACAAATGTTTTTGTAGCTAACTAATGAATTTAATTTTTTGATGTGATATTTAAAAGTATGTAAAATACATTTTTAGTACTAGGAAGGGTTTAAACTGGTTCTATTTTCTATGTGCTCTTCGCCTTGGTGCAATCGCATCACTAGCATGTTTAATCTGTTGGGCAAGCTTGTCTATAGCATCAAAACTAGAACCTCTTCGAACTACATCAGTAAAATGATGGTGTCCTCGGCTATCGTCCGCTCTGTCAAGGAAATGAACATCTTTAAGACTTTTAGCACTACTTTTACTACTGTCACTTCTTGATTTCGAAGGTTTTCGATTCATAATTTGTTTAGGAGGTGGGGGTGGAGGGGGTTTGGGCTCTTCCTTTGGTGGAGGGGGAGGAGGTTCCCCCTCAGTTGGGGGAGGTGGCGGAGGTTTCTTCTCGTCCTGCGGTTCGGTAGGTGGCGGAGGTTTCTTCTCTTCCTGAGGATTTGGAGGTTTCTTTTCCTCCTGAGGTTTTGGAGGTGATGGGGGTTGCTCTTTCTTGGGCGGAGGTGATTCTTTTTTGGGCTTAGGAGGCTTCTTTTCTTTAGGTGGTTTAGGTTCCTTATGTCGTCGTGGTGGTTTATGTTCCTCGTCTGACTTAGACGGTTTTTGCTTCTTGTAAGGGAATGGAGGTGGCATATAGCCTGGAGGTGGCATATAGCCTGGAGGTGGCATATAGCCTTGAGGTGGCATATAAGCTGGAGGTGGCATATAGGCTGGAGGTTGTGTAAAGCCTGGAGGTTGCATGTAACCTGGAGTTGGAAAGCAGTCTTGAGGTCTAATGTGCTCTCTGTGGTGATGGTGCTTGTGTTTCTCATGGCGTTTCGAGTGTCTATGATGATGCGAACTCTTTCTTTCTTTGTGATGCGACTTGTGATGTCTTTTTTCATGTGAATGTTTATGTCTCCTTTTGGGTGATGAGGACTGATAGCTATGTTTTGCATACTCCTTCGATTTTCGTTTATGTCTGGGTACGGAAAGAGAACGTCGATGGCGATTGTGACTCGTACGTCGATGCTTTGTTCTCGAACTGGAAGAATATGAACTTGCTGTTCTTGAAGATACTGAACTTTCCCTCTTCTTCTTTTCTTTGTTATGTAAACTTTTCTTTCGTTTTTCCTTCCTCTTTTGTTTTTCTGCTCGTATAATATTAATAGATTTAATTCACCCGGTTGTGAAGATGCAATAGTTACTTTTAGGGAAATAGTCTTTTTTGTTACCTGATGCTTTAATTTGGATAAAGTATTTTGTAAGCAATTTCTTGCGAGTCTCGTCTGTTTTACGTTTGGCTTTAGTTGATGATGATGGTTTTTTTAGTTGTGGTGATGATAGCATTTCAAGTAATGATGATGGCTTTTCAGATGGCGATAAAGACTTTCTAGTTGGTGGTTCTATGTCCTCTTTACCATCACATATATCGAGGAGCTTCAAAAACGATGCACTTTCATTACATTCTACTAAATCCTCTTCCCTTGCAGGTCTATAAAGATTTTTGGGCGGAGGAGGCTCGATATAAACTTTTGTAGTAGGTAACTCACCCGGTGGATATCCACAACAGTAAGGGTCATTACCATAAGGATAGCTGCCCCCGTACTGTCCACATGGAGGTGGCCCACAACAATCGAAGGTCATCATAGGGCGTACCTATCAGATATTTTAATTAATGCATTCTCAATTTATTTCATTCAACAGACTGCTTGTTTGCATATTAACTTATAAAAGATAAAACACGAAAATGAACGCAACGCTTTTTCGTTCAAGTAGCATTGCTTTGCATTGTATCACTAAAATCTCTAGAAGTTTTAACGTTTATAATTTTAAAACATTATTTCATTCCATACATAACGAATGCATGCGATCCGTTTGTACACGGGCGGTTTAGGTGTTTCTGAAGCAGCCTGGGAAGACGTAGTTTTACTTCCTGATTTAGTGTTACTACCACTGCCGCTGTATCCAGTACTATAATCATACGAATCTGAACCAGTCCCGCTTTGGCTTGTCGTGGCTTTGGACCGCTTTCCATGATGGTGTTTTCCAGTTTTTCCACTCTTCCGGCGTTCACATGAAGAACCTTTGCTATCTACTTTGCTTTTACGTTTTAATGCATGATCATTTTCAGGTGTAGAGGGAATAGTTAACTCCGACATTGCTTCTGAATCTTAAATTAGGAATTTGGATAAGATTTTCGTGAAATAAAATACAGTGAATTTTGAAAGCTAATTATTCATACTCTTTGTAACGAGTACGCCATATTGCACATTTCCCATTATTATGAGCATACGAATTTCAACTCCAGGAAAATTTAAATAGTGTAAAACATTTCCGTGGCATTTTTTATCTCTACATTTAAAGAGTTCGTGAGTGTTGAGTTGGAGGCTTGTGGGATACGTGTGGTGCGTACAAATTTTTGTTACATGCATTTAATTTTCCTGTTTGCTAATCACATAATTTGTTTACTCAACCATTCCTAATTCATGCACATTGCATATAGCTCCAAAAAAACGCTGATTGAAGATGTACACCTGTTACATGTTTGCATAAAATATTTTACTGAAATAGCACATTGCTGTTGACTTTCAAAATAAATGAAAATTAACCTCATGCTTAAACCTCAACTTGTCTTGATGTTAAACAGTTTTCATAGTGGGCTTTTGGACCGACAAAATGCAAGTTTTTTTACACGTGTACCGAATTAATAAAACGAGCAAAACTTAAAGCATTAAACTAGTGATAAAGATCATGTCTCATAATCATAATATTAAATTCAAGGCTGGCCAGTTCTTTGTACTTGTCTCCCTTCCGTATTGCGACAAATGACATTTTTTTCTTGGTAATATTGCCGAGCAAAAATGCATTTTCTTTGCCTAAATTCACAATACGAATGACATCCAGCCTTTTCTGGCATGAGGCAGTATTTTCAAGAAAAATTTAGCTTGTTCTACCCAGGTGTAGTCCAACAAGCAAGCAGCTAAGTATAAAAGTACATTCTGGCATTCTACTAGGAAGTAAAGAAACGAAATTTTACGTGTCTTGTAAGACTAGAAAATGTCAACGATCAGATCGTGATCAAAGATGAAATCTTGATTATCATTTTTGATATTATCTTTTAGGGACTAGGTATGGATGTCAGGCCATAGTCGGTCGCACTGTTAAAATACGAAACACATGTCATTCGCCTTCTCTGACGGCATTCATTCTTTTGTTCTTACCTGTCATGCCAGACGTAACTGACTGGACTAATCAAAGGAATATTTGAATATAGCAGCGTTCAGCATCATGATGACATATTTTATGCATATGTGTGTAAACATTGATAAGAAATAATTATCAACATAGATTAGCTTATAAACACACGTACGATTAAAATGATTGTTGTTCACAAGAAAAATTCTGTAGATAATAACCATTTTACTTGAAAAAGGTCAACCCAATAACTTCAGTAACAAAAACTTGTGTATGGCCAAGTTGTCAGTGTCGGACCAACCTTAGCTGAGCTGACTCTTAACATTGTGACATTTTTTTTTAAAGATGATGGGTTCGAAAACTCTTCTGATTTTCTTGTCGTTGATGTCCAGTTCGTTAGTTTTGCGAACTCGGGCATCATCACCAATAAGGTATAACAATATAACTCATATTTCTTATTTATTTTAAGGTCAGCAATTTATCAAGCGTATTTTTCTTTTAAAAAATTTACATTCCAGTGACTCAGATTACCCCTGGACATATACATGCGTTAGTGAGACAATTGACGGGCCAGCATGTCAGAGACAACTTGTCACGGATACTTCAAGTGAAAGTGAGAAGGTCCCACTGAAAGTTTGCATTCTAACATGTGGTCCATATGGGGCATTATGGCCTTATCCAACAAAGAAAGTATGGAAACTTTTATGTTATTTAATCATATCTTTGAAAGCCAAGTTTGATACTTTTCTTAGGAACATGCCCTTATTTCCATTTTCCATCATAGGTGTCCTTAGGAAGTACTTTATCAAGCTTTTCTCTGGAGAATATTGTGGAAGGTAAAATTGAAATTCCAGGAAATGATCAAGACGTTTTACAAATGACAGGAGCTGCAATAAATATTTTCAAGGAAAATTTGAAAGTGGTATGTTTGTGATTTAATAGTGGTCATTCATATGATTAGGAATAAAAATTCTATGAAAATTTAGATATTGATTAATAACAAGAAAGTTTATATGTCAATGTCCTTAATTGCATCAATGAATTTTCAGAAAGTTCCACAAGATTACACGGCTGGAAGTAGTCCAAATAAAGTAACTTTAAATATAGAAATACGAACCTCTATTAGCCGCATTAACCTTGAGACGGATGAATCATACGACCTGAAAATCACGACAGATGCCAACGATCTGGTAAGCTAACTTAAGTTAGTTCTTTTTCTTCTGTCGCTCGTGTATCATGAACATCATCATCACATCACCGCACTTCCCCCAAATTAAATGCATCTATGAAAGAATTAATTGTGTTATTGCATAGAACTTATTTTCAGCGTCGGATGTTTAAAAGAAATTAATGAATTACCGATGGCCGCCAATCTTTCTCCATTTTTATAGTCAATATGACAAATCATGGAGGTAAAAAAAATATGTATTTTATTTCAGAGCTCCGTGGTCGTTTCGATATCATCAGAGACATTTTTCGGAGCTCGACATGGTTTAGAATCTCTGTCTCAGCTAATCGAGTTTAACATCGTGACCAGTTTGTATCAAGTTAGTCTGTTTTCATGAATTTTTATGTTCATATTACATGATAATTACCAACAAAAGATTAACAAATTAACAACTTTAATTTTGTACTAGATTGTGAACAATGTGGAAATTTCTGATGCTCCAATCTTTCGTTATCGAGGTCTTTTGATTGACACCGCAAGAAACTTCATTCCAATCAAAGACTTACAACGTTTGGTAGATGGACTCTCATACAACAAAATGTCTGTTCTCCATTGGCATATATCAGACAGCAACTCTTATCCTTTCTACTCCAAAAGAGTTCCACAGATGGCCATTTATGGAACATTCGGCGCAAATAAAATTTATACACCAGAAGATGTTCGAGAATTTTTAAATTATGCGAATCAGCGTGGTATCAAAGTTATTCCAGAACTAGATGCCCCTGCACATGCTGGAAATGGTTGGCAGTTTGGAGAAAAAGAAGGCCTTGGACAACTTTCCCTTTGTCTTAATGCAGAGCCATACTGGGATTATTGCATTCAGCCTCCATGTGGCCAATTAAATCCGCTCAATAATAACACATACAACGTTCTTGGTTAGTTTTCTATAATAACAGACTCTTAATTACTATCATTATTAGCATTTTTCTTATCAACTGTCAATATTTACTTAGGTGACCTTTACAAAGACCTATTAGAAGTTTTTGATCAAGATTATTTTCATATGGGAGGAGATGAAATTAGTTTTGAGTGTTGGGAATCTAGTCCAGAAATCCAGCAATGGATGTCCACGCATAATTCCACAGATCTTATGGATATCTGGGGAATTTTCCAAGAAGCAGGTTAAACGACAAGCTCTAATCTGCTGTTGTCTCACTCATTATCATGTTTTTATTTGTATTTACAACTATTTGTTTTGCTAAAGTAAATGCGTAAAAATGCAACCTTCATTTTATTTACCAAAGCCCTGAAAAAACTTAAAGAGTCAACTGAAAAGCCAGTATCAGCGATAGTTTGGACTTCAGAAATGACGGCACGGGCGAGACAGTACTTATCTCCGGAAGATTACGTGATACAGATTTGGTACAAAAGTTAGTCAACTCAAATTTATTCCATTAAGCGAACACCATTTTTTTTATCAGTGACACTGAAATTGAAATAGCCTTCAATTTTTATATTTAGATCAGCTTGCATGCGCAATGCGCATCCTTGCTTTGCATACTTTACCAATGACATTATTAAATGACCCCAATGATTTTTTTATTGATCTTAGGCACGGATGACACTATAGCTCCGATTTATAACGAAAAATATCGTGTGATCATGTCAAACAATGATACAGTTTATCTTGACCACGGTTATGGACGTAAGTACCTCATAAAATTTTCGGCAGAACAGTGAACTAAATGAATTGCATCATTTTTCTGTATCGCATCTTACGTGACTTCAAAAAACTTTGATCTATTTTCAGCTTGGAGGGGAACTACACATAATGTTGCAAGGAAAAGTTGGCATGTACGTTATTTCTATCCATCTGCTTCTTATGAATAACATGTTTTTCATAAAACTAGATCATTTTTGTTTTTGTTAAAATAATTCCAGGTGCTATACAGTCAGGATTTAATCGGGCAAATTGAACGAGTCAGTGGAAAAGAGGTTGCGACTGAGATGTATGAATCAGGCAGACTACTTGGAGGAGAAGCTTGCATGTGGGCAGAAAAGGGTAAAAACCATGCTTAAATCACAACACATTCGTTGCTCACATGAGAAAAATATTAATTAATCTTCTAAAACTGGTTGGTCAACACGCTTCGATCCAATCCAACGTGACAAAGTTCACATTTTGACATTATATTTTTTTATAAACCGTTCTTTGTAGTTGATGCCCTCAACATGGACGGTAAAATCTGGCCACGAACTTCTGCTTACGCTGAAAGACTTTGGTCAAATCCCCCAATAAATTCTACACGCTTAGCTTATCCACGATTGATTCATCAGCGAGAAACTATGATTTTACGAGGAACATTACCAGATACTCTTTTGCCTGAAGCTTGCTACCACACTTGGGGATTTTGCGATAGATTTGATTAACTTTGCGTTTTTTGTTGTTGTTGTAAAATCAATAATTTTTGTGGTAATTTATCTGGTTAATTTGATACCAAAGTGGGTTTATGATTTTTATTATCTGTACAATAATTTTTTTGATAGCTCACTTTGAATATAAAATTTTAATGATGATTATGATACTTGATTCAATTAAAAATAGATTTAGCTGTTAAACTGCTTTATTGATTTGAAAAGTTGTTTTTTCGCATGTCATGATTAAATCAAATCAATAATTTTTTGTTGCATTGCACACATAAACGCACAGTTGTCCGTTTTTATTTTGACGAGTGCAGTTGTCTGGAAGTCCATACATTTGTAGCATTCCCTGTCCACATGCATTACTGTTAATTCATTACTTAATAACTGGTGGTGGTGGTGTTGACTCCAAGATCAATTTTCTCGGCGCCGACGATCTATTTTGGAACCAAACTGGATTTATCCGGAAGTCGATGGAATCTTGGAGTCACACTTTGGAAGAAACATACTCAGCAGACAAGATAAAATGACCATTTCCAGAATGAACGTTTCCATGTTTTAATGTATACAAACTACATCTACATAAAAATATATGTATGCGTTTCCGTTATTTTTTTGGTAAAATACGTTAAATTTTTCCATTAAAATAATTTGATCCTCTAAATAAATAAAAACACCTTTTTGTTTTTCCAGGAAAGTCTTTTATTTTTTCCCATAATTTTTTAGTACCAGAAAAATGTTTTTTAAACTTGATTCTCAATTCATTTAATGTTGAACTTTAACCTGTTTCTGTACGTTGACCCAAACTGACTGGCTTGTCAATTTTGCGATTTGTTATCTACGAGTTTACTTTTAAACTAGACTGTAATTAATGAATAGTGAATGATGAATGGAGACATTATAGTTTTATATGCATTTATAATTGGACAGAAATTAGTACTACTTTTAAGTACTTTTCCTTTTCCTTGTGATGATATCATCTCACCTCTTAGCAGTAAATTCTGGTTGCGTTGCACCATTTTTATACACTGATACAGTTATAAATGTCTCCGATCACACTTTCTGGAACTAATAAGTTCACAGGTCAAGTATTACTGTAAAAAATACAAATGTGCGACACTTTTAATTGGAAAGTACAGAGTGCAATGTCGGAAAATGTTCAAAAGTGTGACGATAACTTTTAATTCTCTCAACTTGGTTGGGAGACGAAGTCAGTGTTCGTCAGCAGTTCTCAGAGGACAGTTTAAATTTTTAAAAATCTCTGATTCTTAAGATTCATTTTTGAAATAAACCATAAGACACTTTATTCTGTAGACATGAATAACCTCGAGAAAATATCGGCAGAATTGATACCAATTCAAGATCCAAAAGCGGCGTACGCCACTTCAACAATTAGCAATGAAACGGATCCACTACTTTCAGGATCAGAGTTCGATTTCGTGGATGCCGGCTATGGGAAAAATCACATCCGATTGTTGTACATCAAAAGAATTGGACCGATTCACTACATAAAAGAGTTGGAGGTAAATACTCAACTCTCCCTGGATTCAAAGAAAGACTACTTGCACGGGGACAACAGTGACATTGTAGCTACAGACTCACAAAAGAACACAGTTTACATATTGGCAAAAAATCATGGAGTGAAATCCCCAGAAGAGTTTGGATTGACATGTTGCAGCCACTTTTTGAGCAAGTACCCGCATGTCAACAAGGTCAAAGTTTGCATTGAGGAAAGGCCTTGGGAGAGAATAGTTAGTGATGGACAACCACATAATCACGCCTTTGTTTGCACTCCAACAGCGGTTCGATTTTCTAGTGTGACCTTCAAGAGAGGCTGTAAGTTATATACTTTTAAAATTATTTCGTCAAAGCCTTTTTATTTTTCATACAAGAGTTGCAAATGTAGTAAGGAAATGATGAATGAATCAATGTCTTTGTTGAATTTTGTTTTTAATACAATGGTGTTTTTTATTTTATTATGTAGATCTTCCAGAGATCGAGTCTGGCTTAAAGGGTCTGAGGGTCATAAAAACAACCCAATCTGCTTTCGAACATTTCATTCATGATGAATTTGCTACTTTACCTGATCTGCACGACAGGATTTTCAGTACCGTGATATACGCAAAATGGCATTACGCATCCACCGCAGGAGTGGACTATGACTTGGCATGGTAAGATAAAGATCGATTTGTCATTTTGTGAATAATGACGTTGAATGACGCAAGAACTTTAGTGCGTAAATGTATGTATGTCTAAATGGAAATTTTCTCTCTTATTTCTCAGGAATACTGTCCGAGACTGTATGTTGGATGCATTCGCTGGACCACCGGATGTTGGAATATTTTCTCCCAGTGTGCAAAACACACTCTACTTGGCACAAAAGGATGTACTGGAAAAGATTCCTCAAATGTCGCATATTGAGACTGCTCTTCCAAACAAACATTACACGGTGATAGATTTCTCAAACTTTAATCAAATGGGGAAAATTCC
>JAQIWN010002359.1:0-16178 GCA_034699025.1 Entomobrya cf. arborea Gr-Col-00668 | reverse complement strand
TGGCTACTTTGTAAGATATGTTAAAGGATGGTTAATGGAACAAAGAAATCCTAGTGCTGTTATTTTCTAAATTATGTAACATTGTTATCAATCAAAAATAATTTATTTTATTGTTTAGTATATTATATTGACTAATTTGTTAAGTAGAAATTTACTGGATATATTGATAATGTCACATGATGGAAATCAGGTTTCTGAATATGAAAGACAATAAAGCATTCTAATCTAATCTAATCTAAAGAATGCTAGTTTTTTCTATCTAATTTACTTACATCTGTACGGAAAATGCAATTTCTAATTTGTTTCTTAAAATTGTATATACATTTTCACTACCAACTACCCCCTGTCGATATAAAGTTCTTCAGTTTTTCTCTGCATTCTTATCAAAATTGTAGAAATGGTTTCATCACATCACCGTGTAGTCTATTACTGTTTTACTCGCTTTGTTAGACTTCAAGTTTTACGTACTCAAACAAGCATTTTAGATACATACTTAAATGTGGCATACTCAGAAATCTACACGTTTTTTGTTTGTTTTGGTTTCGCAACTTTACTTTCCATTTCTGCTTGTTTTGCTTGTATTGAAACTAATGTTTTCTTGCAAATGGATTGTTTTGCTGAGATATAACTCTCCGTGGAATTTGCACTTTCACTCATTTATATCGTACAGACGATACATAACACAACAAAGTTATTTTCTTGTGGTGTAGCATCAACAACAACCATATATACATACTACAAAATTGTATGTACATTTAATGTGCTTTTCAGTGGCAGTTTGCTTATTTTAAAGTAAAATTATATCTTGATGAAAAGAAAAATTATGTACATGTGTTAGTACTTATCCGATCCATATACCCCATACTTATAAAAACTTATTATATTGCATTCGTTGATGAATTTCTGATATCATCATTATTGTAGACAAGCATTGTAACTACACCGGTAACTTGTTTGGATGTAATATTTGCTTTGGCGTGTGTTTGTGCGGTTAGTATTATTAGCAGTAAAGTTACTCTGAGCTGATTTTGTACAAACAAGAACAACAATTTCAACACAAATGGAAACTTTTCCTCCTCAAGCCATTTAAGACAAGCTATATACATAATACGCAATCTGTCAACAAGCTTTCTATAAATATCCATTGCATAATATCTTGTAATAAGTGTATACATTAAATGTACCATTTACAACGAACCAGCAGCAGGGATGAAAATAAGAGAGATCTGTTTTGGACTGCTTCAAGCATTTTAATCGAGCGTAAAATATGACTGCGTTAATATATCCACATCCTCGTATTCATAACTAAAAGCACGCATCTCGAATTCCGAATCCACTACTATTATACAGCCCCCATCATCACTAGTTTACTGGATTCAGACTTTTCAAGTAGTTACAAGAATGAAAAAATGATAAATATTATGCGATATGAGTAGTGATGTGGTGTATAGGTAGGTATAACTTGCAGATAGATAGATATATGATGCAGTGTAAGCGAAAAATTTCTCTCTTACACACATGCCATCATACAAGCAGTTTAGCTATTAGGCCGAGTGAGTGAGCATGTCTTCATCATTTTAGACAAAAAAATAACTTGTCAGAACAGTTTAGATTGTCGTGTGAATGACGATGATGATGACTACACCATACTTTACACAGAATACTTTGTTGGCACTGGAACTAACTGAAATCTATCGAGTCCGTTTAGAAGTAGCAGTGTGGTGGTTATTATATGTAGTCAAGTAAAAGTTATTATGGCATCGCAGAGCGGACATATATTTCAACTAACGTGAGATGGAATCAGCAAAAATATTTGCCGGAAGGGATAGATTGCTGACTAGTCTTTTTCCGTCTTCTGTCGAGTTTAATGTTTGTTGTTCTAAAGAGTGAGAGACGTGAGTGGAGAAAGAGAGAGGGAGAAAACTTGCTAGCTTTATGAGGTAAACTGGATGTCTGCTTCCTACATAGTTCATCCAGAAATTTAGCTTGCCTTCCCTGCTGTCGTTTTTTCTTCTGATATGCATGTTAGTTTCTCTATTTCATAACGAATCAATTACTCGTTAAATATTGCTTGATTCATATTGCCAACTAGCTACTTATGAACTTATGTATATCTCATATCTCAACTGAGTGGATGTTGCAACTAACAGCTCTTCATAACATGCAGTAGGCAAAAAGAGGCAGCCAATCGTACATCATTCTTATCAAAATGTGTATTTACAAGTAATGAAGCTAATTTTATTCTTTTCTACGTAGTGTTGTTGTACAGCATTTGGTATTCTTTTATTTTGGTAGCGAGATCCCCTTCTTTAATGATGAAAGTAAGTTTTAGAAAATCAAATCTGTACAAAGTAGATTCTGGGAATAAGCGTTCTACTTCTATGGCACTGGAATTCTCAAAGGGGATCCACTAAACACAGGAAAAGTAGAAAGTATAGTGAGTAGTGAGTATCATGTAGATTCTGATGACAGGCTAATTACCAAATAGATTGGATTTCCTTCTTTGGAATTTCTTTTTTCTTTTTCGTCATCATCAGTAGCATCACCATTGCTAGCGTCATGAGCATGAGATGAAGAGAGGGAGATCCGTCGTCGTTATTTGTGTTTGTAAGTCGTTTGTGGAGGAAACGGAAAGGGATTTCAAGTCGTAGTAGACTTGTTCCCTTTTTCTTCTTCGTACCTTATTCATCTCGCAGTGGCACTGAGTTTTCGTCTTTGGTAATACTCCTATTCATTGTAACAAATAAAAGTCCCCTTGTAAAAATAAGATTTTCGAACAAAAATAAAAAGTATAAAAAGAAAAGTAAGTAGACCAAAGCTGAACGTGGGAATCCCTCCCTGCTTGATAAATTCAAGTACATAATAATATGACTACGCTCACAATATCCAGCTCCTTTGAGAAATTCCATTTCCCTCCTTTTCTTCTTATTCTTTAAGCAAAATTAGAAAATCTCACAAGACACACACATAAAAGAGAGGGGTAAGTTTGGTATCGTGTTGAAAGAACACGCTTTATGCTTTCCGTTTGTACCTAATGCATAGCTGGTTATGTGTATTTATAATGTATATACATGAGCTCATTTACCCATTTGCAGTTTTGCTTGCTGTGGTAAAAAATAAGAATCCCCTGCTTCCCAATTGAGTTTTCTCTTTTTGCAAAAACAACCCATATGGATATTATCTCGTTCCGGTTCTAATTTTCTTGTTTGGTTAGAAATTGCGTTGCGTGTGCTTACGACTTCAGAAACCCAAACACATGAATATCTACACTCACTATAGCACTCATTCATTTTACTAGCTGCTATACTGAATATGATTTTGATTGAGCTTTCACTACAAAAAAATTGTGTACGACAGCCCACCTACCTCAGTTTCAAGGCTCAAGTATAAAAACGAAAGATTAAAACTTTGGATGAAATTCGGTAATTATGAAGCATAAAGAAGTAGTCATTAATTTTAAAGGGTTTATTTGGGATCATGAGATGATAAGGAGATACAACACTTGTATAATAGAATAGATATGTATTCTTGTCTTCTTTAGTTTTCTAGTGTCATCATTGCGTATCAAAATATTCTACCTACGTTAGTATACATGTAAACACAGTTCATTTATAATGTGAAACAGAATCTTATTATTATTTTTAACGAATAAAAATGGCACAAAAGACTGTGCCAATATTACACATTTTCATATACATCTACATATACATATCTATAGATAGACGCTACAATCCACGAAGATATGTACGTCATGAAGTTGTTTTGAAAAATCGAGTAAATGAATGAGTGAATTTGTCGTATGACAAGAACTGAAGTGTACTTCATGGTGGAACTGATTGTATTAGATTGAAAACAATCCTTTTTTCCACACAATTTGTGTAATATGAAAGTCTCATAAAATTTTAAGTACATCCATACAGTGTGAAAGATAGGGAGTTTTGTTTTCTCCTTCTTTAATCATGTCTGTAGCAAAGGTACAACTAATATTGTGTCTGTATGCTACCTTAACTTTGAAAGAGTTGTTAGATTTTAAAGCTGATTTGGGAATTCAATTTCACTCATTAAAATGAGTGAAAGACCACTTGCAAAAGTACGTTTTCAATGGCCATTAGTATGGAATCAGAGACTCATAACAAGAGATGAAGAGAGAATTAAGACGTAAACCTATCATACAACTTGAGAATTAAGTACACTAGTTATAAGTGCAGTAGGAAAATTATTATATGTTGTGCCTATTACTTACATGGATGTTATAATAATTTGATTCCTTTGAAAATAGTATGTACTTACGTTAGTACTACCCATACTGCTCTATGCTAGCTATTCTAAGAGGAATAAGTTACCTTTATCTCTAAAAACTTCTTTCCGTAAACAATATTAAAATACACAAAAGAAGATTTGAAGAGAATTTGTTTCTCGTTTGTCTACTCAACAAACAGCAACATATATTAATTGCTATTTGTTTGCACGTTTGTATTGTAAAAATATGTAAAGGCTGATTTGGGACCAGAGATTTTTTTGATTCCACGGGGGGAAAATCTTGAATTAGATTTTAAAAGTAAATTTACAATAAGAGATTTTATACATTCACTACTCAGTATTGTTAAGTTTACAACAAGATTTAATACATATTATGCTCAAAAATACAGGACGTACCATTGATTGCTTAGACACACACATGACTCATGAGTCTAAAAATGGTTTAGTAAGTTTTTTTTAAATGTCACGAGTCACAGAAGTTGCCATTAAGTTAATCCGAATCCCACTGTGATAAGCAAAGAGTTTATGGTGTTATATCGTTCCAGTAAGCTGGTAGCACACAAACATCTAGGAGCAGAACTACCACTCAGCGACACAGCACAAATGTGAACACTAATATGTAGGTATTTCGATTAAAGAAATCTAAGTCAGGAAAGGAGAAAATCCGTTTTGAAACCTATTATATTTTAACAAAGATTTAGAAAGCATATGTAAGTTGATAATCAGAAATGAACCCATTGAAATATGCTTTAGCGTCAGTATAAACTGCAGATCTATAGTAGGTTGCATTTTAACAGAAAAAAACGACCAAAATCATCACAAATATCAATGAATGAGAAGAGAGAAAGTTTTTTTGTTACAAATCACAGCGGAAACTAGTTTTCATCTGTTGGATTCGCTGTTGTTGACCCGGAAATTTTTTTTACGTGGTGAGAGAACATGGTGGTAGAAAGCATGCTGGAACAAAGATATGTATAATATGGAAACAATGCTTAAGAAAATTGCTTGTTTTGTAACTGTGTGTATTTATGAATGCAAGAGAAACGAAGTATTTTTTCTCTCCTCAGGTGTCCCATGTGTTTCTACTTTTCACAACTATTTAGTTTCACTTTACATGCTTTAAGTCGTCTTGTTCTCAGTTTTTATTTCCGGTCCGTTTTCTCTCGATAGTTTTCACATTTTGAGAACAGAATCTGTGAACAGAATTATGGTGCGCTACCTTGCTAGCACACAATTTTTGGCAAACGCATAGAATGAGATCCAATGCAATATTTGATACGTTTTATTTACATACATAAATACATAATAGAAAGAACTACAAAATGAGTAATCGCGTAACAAGGTGAATTTTGCATAATGCTTTTCCCTTTATATTTTCAGAAAACTCACGGACGGTCATTGAAACTAGTTTTTCGCAGAGTTTAAATAATGGTCAATGTATGTGTAAAAAATAATAAAAAAGTTGCGACTTGTCATAAAAGGAAAAAAAATGAATGAAATTCGTTGTTTTTCGTCGTTCTTCATTCACGATGAAATGTCAAAAAGAAAGATGTTTGTTGTGCCTTTTCATTTTTCTGAGATCTTTGATGCGTATATATATTCTTACAATTTACATGTCGATTCTCTACTTGACCAGCTAGAAGCTAGAGCTATAATACAATATTATTGTATTTCTATTTTCTACCAATTTCTCATGCTCTCTGTTTTCTCTTTTGGACCTTCTTGATTTCTAAGAATAAAAGAGGCTTACGAGTGGAGAATACTGCAAACTGCGCTGCGTTGCAAGCCTTCTTTCTCAATAGTCATCAAAGTCATCATCGTATCCTGTACTTGCCCAAGTTCTTCATCGACGTCATCATCATGGTCGTCAATGAGTACGTGATCATCATCATTACCAACAGTACACTGCACTCCATTTGACTCCAAGGCCCGTAAAGAAAAATTCATATGGCACTCATCGTTTCATCGTATCTCTCACACGCATCAAAAATATAAAGCACTTTTTTTCTTTCTGCTACTTTCACTCACTCATCATAAGAAAGACACGAGTCAATTCCAATGATCATAATCAGACTCTACGTTTTTTTCTCCGTGTAGCACATTCGTTTTCGTATCCATTCGTTATTGCAAGATATACTCACAAGGTAGTTATTTGTCATATTACACTTGTCTTCCTGTGCAATAAGAAAAGAAGAAGTGTAAGGTATGTGTTTAGAATACAGATGTCTTATTAATGGTTTTGATCATTTCATTGAAATATTGTACTTATTATGATCATATTTTGCTGCATCTGAACAGACACAGCTCAAAACTACGCACATAGTTTTCAAGTTTTTCTTTCCTTCAGGGATTGTCCATTCCTCCTCTTTCATTCGTTCATATATAACTCAGCCTAGCTTCATCAAGAAGAACAGTTTGTACATACATTTTACACAGCCAATAAAAAGAAATCCTCAGGCACTTCTTTCCCTCATTCTACCGCTTTTTTCTTTTTTGCTTCTACTACTATTTTCTACACAAGATTCGCATCCATTGTCTGCGCATTTTCTATGTTGATCAGGATGAGAAGCAGAGCAAAAGCGTCTTAAAAGCATATTCTTTCTATCTCTTGATTGCTTTTTATACCCTGAGTTATTGGCTCCATGATTCGTTTCTTGTTGATTAGCTTGTAATTTTATGGCTTTTCATCAGCAGCAGCTGGGAACTGGGAATGGAAAAAATTGTGGTATATTTTTATACACAAACAAGTACGGTGGTGTAGTGTGTATGTACATATATATTATATTCTTCATCTGAAATTCTACATTTATTCGGTGAACCGTTTCACATGATCCTTTCATTTCAAGGGAATAATCTTTTTATATATCTAACCCAGAAAAGAATTGCTCATTTACAAGAGAACAGTGCACAGTTTGGAAGCTAGTGTACTGCTGTACTTACTTGTATATGGTCATTGTTAGCTTTAATGGATCTTAAGAATACGATAGACAAAAAATAAATACTGACCATGGACCGTAAAAACTGGCTAAGAATAAGGGGAAAGTTAAGAAAGTAGTGGATATACACACGTGGTAATAGCCATAGCGCTAATTTTAACCAACAGGCTTTTACGACTTTCTCTCACTTCCATCTCTAAAAGTAAAAGTATATGTGTGATTGTATATATGTTTGATCATTCTTTCAAGGACCGAAACCTGACCATTTGGGAATACGTAATGTACGGAAAATAGAACATGGATGACATAATCAAGTTGGTCACAAGTTATTATGAAAAAGTGTGTCGCGTTGGACAGAGGAGGACTTTTCCTATTTTTGTGGTAGTTAGGCCTGTTTTCTCTCTACACATCCGTACACAAATTCAGCAGTGCAGTGTTCTTGTGTAACCACACATCTATGAAGTCATTTTAAAGATGCTTGTAATTCTATAAGAACATGCAATTTTATTTGCAATACGTAAGAAAATTGGATGTAGCAGAATAAGTAAGGAGCCTTTAGTAGGTCGATTTGTACTTACCACTATGGTATAGAAAGGGAAAGTAGTCGGATGAAATCTACCCTTTTCCGCTTCATGGTTCAGTTAAAAATAAAAAATGCAATGATGAAACCACATTAAATCTCTTAGGATATTTCTTAGGTTTCTTTTTGCTATATTCGATCACAAATTATTTGTGTCCTTGTTCTGCTCTTTATGCTTTCTAGTTGAGTGGATGTGATCGCATCATGATACTGTATTCCAATAACGAATTTTTATTACAATATCAATAACGGCAACAGTAGTAATTTTTATATTACGCTGGGGTGAACTTGCAGGTTTTCGCAGGCCTGCGAAATGTTCATTGGTTGAAATGAAAATCATGTTATGGCGATGGCAAAGTTAAATCTTTGTTGGTTCACATCATGAAATTCCAAACATATCCGCTTGTGCTCCTTTTGAAAATCAAATGAGCCCATTGAATCTAATATTTTACTGTGCTTCAGTAAAATAGCAGTATAAATAATGTTGTTTGATGAATGTTCTTAAAAAAGATGACATACATAACCAAAATGTAACAAGTTCTGTTATACATATCTATCTACGTAAACGAATCCAATATCCTTACTGATGATACTTATGATACTTTGTTCTCATGTGAAAATATCAGGTGTAGTATGGCTGTGTGACCAGTTTGTTTGACGACATGATAACCATGTTACCAGTCCCACTCCCACTGTTCTCGGAAGTAATATTTGTGGGTAATGAGATGCTAAGAAATTCCATACGATTTTCCGTTCCATTGCGGAATACAGTTTTTGCTACTGAATTTATGCGAATACACAGCAAATAAAAGGAAAATTCGTATCTTATTTTAGTATCCAGAACCCTTTGTAGAGGATATTGATCAGACATACGCCCACCAGAAATATTGCTTTATCGAAAAGTATCTTCACGATAGAAAACGAAGTGAAAGTACTTACTGGTGGCTTGTGTGCATTAAAGGGATTTAATCAGTTGCATGGTTTAATAAAATTTCTATTTAAAACCCAAAAAAGAGTATGGTGGAAGGTTTGCTTAGGCTCACTTTCAATCTCTCGTTGAGGTTCACAAGTTTCACAACCATTTTTATCGAGTATTGTTAGAGAATTCTGCATGAAATGGAGAAAAATCCTGTCAAATTTCAGCAGTGAACGAAAATGTTAGTTAAAGTACTACATGTTCTAGCATATTATTGTACTGGTAAATGTACGATAAATATTATATTCATATTTCCATACGGCTGGTAGTAGTTGGTGTGCCAAATAATGCGACTGTAAAAGCAATTAAATCAAACGGCAAGCCCTCAAAAGAAAAATGAGCTATGTTTATAATGTAAAACAAAGAATATTAAAATTACATGTTTGTTTCTCTTTCTTACAGTTGTTCCGCAAGTAAGCCTGGACTTTGGAAGCAAGATAAACTCGACACATATCCGTGAAGGGGAAGACGTTTACTTTGAATGCAGCATTAAGGCAAACCCTTGGATTCAGAAAGTGTCCTGGAGGCATAATGTAATTGAGTTCCACCCACAATTTATAGCATACACACAATAAAAATCTAGATTTACTATACTGCAGTTGCTTACCTAAGCAAACAGAATCTTGTTTCAAAACTAAATTACATATTCTCATGGCATACATCATGCATGACTATGACAAAGATAAAACGTAAAAAATGGAAAACAAAAATTTCCTTTTTGATGTAGATGGATTATGCAATTCTTTAAAAAAAATCTTATTTATGGTATACTTTCACTTATAAAGTCCTTTGCTTTATTCCATACTAATTTTGTCAAGTTTGAACCAAAAGTTTTACTTTCAGCTTTTTTTAAAAGTTGGAATGGAATTGAAAGCTAATATCAAGTCTCATCGCCCACTTTTTAACATATCAAGTGAAAGTGGTTACATTTCTTCGAGTAAATTTGAAACTCTTTTATTCGCTCTTTTTCTAATTTGTTTACATCGTTTTCTCATTATAGGGACGTCTCTTGAGTCACAACACCTCGGCAGGAATTATCATCAGCAACCAAAGTTTGGTTTTGCAATCCATTACAAGAAAATCTGCTGGTCTTTATACATGTGTCGGAACAAACTCTGAGGGCGATGGTGCAAGCAACCCAGTTGTTCTCAATGTGAAATGTAATTGTAAAATTGAATATTAAAAGTACATTTTCTGAATCAATATTGGGTTATGTGGATGTGGGTGGCGGGGTGACTGGGAATGAATTTGATAAGTATTCCGCGTAGACATACGAACATGTTTTCTAGAGATGCGGTGTTTTCTGGTGTGAAATCAGTTTTTAAACTATTTACTATTTATTTTTACATTTTTTGTTCTTCTTAACACCTCACAGATGCGCCCGTATGTAAATCCCATCAGCAGACGGTTTACGGGATCGCAAGACAAGAACAAGCCAAAATCCTTTGTGATGTTGACGCAAATCCTGACACAGACCTCCACTTTAGATGGAAATTTAATAACTCTGCTGAAACAATTGACATTCAGCAGTCTCATTTCCAGGTTGAACGACACAGGTCAACGTTGACTTACAAGCCGATGACGGAGCTTGACTATGGCACAGTATTGTGCTGGGCTTCCCATGAAACCATTGGAACACAAAAAATCCCCTGCGTCTACCACATCATCCCTGCCGGAAAACCGGATGCCGTTTCAAACTGTTCTATTCTCAACCAAACGTTCGATTCGCTGTTTGTCTCCTGCGTTGAAGGATTTAATGGAGGCCTTCAGCAATCCTTTGTGATTGAAATATGGGATTTCCATTCACAACATGTCATTCGGAATCTAACAAATCATCGACCTGTATTTAATGTTCGGGGATTAGAGCCAGGCGCATCCTACATTGTTCGTATTTACGCTGTCAATAGTAAAGGCCGTAGTGAAGTACAAGTACTTCAAGCATCAACCCTCAAGGCGGCAGAAAAGCAAACTGGATACAGTGCAGGTAAAAGACACCAAAGAAAGTACATAAAATAAATGTCTGATAATGTTCACATGTGACTCTTCATTCAGCACAACTCCATTTTGCACATTTTCTACATCACGAAATTCCCCATAGTACAATTTATTTCTAAAGAGTCTATTGTTATAGGTGCCTAATTTCATTGATTTTTCTTATCACATCGTTTATTTCTTCTTTATGTGTATTGATTACCGTCATATCTCTTCGTTTTGCCGTCATGTAACCAAAAGCATTTTGTACCATTTATCATGACTGGAGAAATGCATTTGCTAGCCATAAAATAGAATGAAGGATAAAATGTGCATCTTGAAACGACTCACATAATATGCCCAATCTTCAGTGTTACGGTGTTCTCATTCCATCTATTCTTCCTTTCATATTTTTAATCTCACAGAAGCATCGTCCGTCAAACCAAACCTCTTGAATATGACTCCCATTCTTGGAATTCTGATAGCCGTAGTAGCAACTCTGATTCTGGTAGCTATTGTGATTGTGCTGGTAATGAGAGGTCGTGGACACAATGGGGAGGACAAGCGGGTACCGAAGAACAACGGGGGGCTCAAATCAAGTCCTGAACATGACAAATCCACAGTTCCTCTTAAAAAGTCTGTTGAAGAAATGCCCGACGTCGATGATAAGAATCCAGATGTCGTACCTCATAGTTCCGGTATATACTTTTCGCTTTCTTTTTTTCAAGCATTGTGCATGAAACATATATACAAATTTACGAAATTTGTAATATACTTCTATCTGCGTGGTGATATATGTACATGAAAATGTATTTGAACTTATATGATTATTTGTTATATACACACATGACAAACGGTTACTTTTGTTCCCACTTTTTTTTTGGAACGTGATGTGATGTGGCTTGATATGCTTGAAAGCATCTGATTAAAGGATCTCGAGAGGCAGTCAGGTGCCGGATGGCTGACAAGCTGGTTTGATGCTATGAAATAAAACTTGAAGGAAACATAGAAACTGTCTATGTGTAAACATGCATGTCTGTGTAATATTTAGTAAAAAGAGGAAACGAGCAAGAAAAAGAGAGGAAAGTGAAGACATACGTCGGATGTTATGCAATATGTTTGCGTCTTCTTTTCCTATAAAGCTATTACATACATGATAAACACACATTTCTATAATATGGATGGATATTTATCAATAAAAAACGAGTAACTAGCTAGAAAGACAGCAATGTGGAAAGAGCTTACCACTGTCTATGAATTTAAGGGAGGAGAAAATCTGCTTTCCTCCTCCAACATCACATTATTTCACAGAAGAAAAAAGTTGTAACAAAATGTATTTGTTGGTATATGTACACTTATAGCTTACGTACAGCTATAGAATTTCATTGTCATTTTATTCATTTTTCTTCTATTTTTTTATCTTGTGCGTGGAACAGAGATCGATGGGATCGATCCAGATGAGAAAGTATTCCTAGAGAGACTCAATAATACGAGTCGTTTTTATGAGACCATTCCTAGGGCCGTCCGAACTGCAGCAACTCCTCGTCCTGATCCCAATTCCTCATCAGAATTAGTCAATAATGTAAAAAATAGAACCCCAAGAACGGTAAGTTTTTTTAGCACTTGCTATACGTACTTTTTATATATTTCTCAAAGCAATTTAAGTAGAAACTGTATTGAAGTTGTTATTGTTGTGTGCTGTGTAGTGTTGCAGCGCACTCATGTAATTGGCTAATTTATCAATGAACCGACTCACACAAAAAAACGCTGCCCGTATATAACAATGACAAGTAATTGTGCATCGTTTTGTGCTTTGTAGGGTCGAGAAGAAGTGACGTATGCCGAATTGTCACTGCCAAACAGTCCAGCGTATCACCCTGGAACGTTGAGGCCGCACCAGGCGATTAGGCCTCAAGAACCAATAATCTACGCTCAAATAGATCCACTTAAATCGGCTCAATGTGTCCCTGTTGGAGTGCACGAGCAACAAACTCAAACCCTTCCTGGTTATCCGTTAACGCTCCCTCATCCATCTTCCGAGGTACTAGAGACAACCTTTCCATGGAAAAACTTAAGTTCTTCTTTGCCGCTTCTCAAAGAGAGCAGAGTTTGACACTATATTTTTGTTGCCGTTCCTTTCTCTTTTGTGTTGTTTTGAAAAATAGGTGCTTGATTAATTTTTATTTTTTTAAATCTCCTTGTCTGCAATCTGCATGGATTATGGATGTGTTTACTGTTTATACTATTTTCCCCTAAAAAATTGTTTTTTGTTCATTGGCTGATACGATGTTTTTATGAAAGGGATTACTATTTTTGTATTATGGTATGGACACGGCTTATCCTTGACCATTTTGTGTCTAGCCATACCCGTATTATGTATCCAAAGCATTCCAAGTAGTTCTAAGCATATCAGTACTCGTACAAAGTTCTCTTTATCTGCTTTCACTTGACTAAAACATACAAGCGTGTTATTACCACCCAACTAGATCTATAGATTTAATATACCAACATACATCACATTAACCCTGCAGGCAGTGGTCTAGCAGATTTATAGCATGTGATCTGGCTTCGTTGTAATTATATTTTTGTAAAAAAAACTTTAATTTTCTATTTTTATTGTTTACCAATGTTCAATGGTAATAGCTTGTTCTGTCCGACATGCTTTCACGAGTGCTACTAGTGCACTGTACACTTCTTGTACATTTTTGTTTCATTTTCTCTTCATGGATCTATCAATCAAAAGTTCATGCAAAGCTACAATTATCTGCATCCGCTTGAAAATCACGAATCCTAGTGGAGCAGTCCGCAGCACATTTTTCTGGTTTTCCTTTGATTCGGTTCTTCAATGACTCACAAGAGAGCATTATATACATATATACACACGCTTAGTACTTACCTTTCACCTTTCTATTTTCATGTGAAATAAACATGGTAGACTGAATGCAAGCACGTGATCTTATAATGATAATGCGCAGTGTTATTTGCTTACTTGTTTTGTGGTTCTTGCAAAAAAATAAACAATCTCTATTCCTATTTTTATTAATGTAATGTATGTACACGTATGTTATCTAACATCCAGCAGTGAGTTTATTTTGCCAATTGCATAAATAAGAAAATTTAACACGCAAACGGTAGATTAATTACTTTAAAACCTCTGATTATAGTTCTTGATAAAATGATGCATGAACTTTTTTATACACTTAAAATGCTGTAAATATGAGCGGAGGTCTATAGCGATTCATGACAAATATTTGTTGCGGTCGAGATTGCTTTATTATGTTGATGCTTAAGAGCTTTCGTCCATCTTTCTAAAAATATATGATTTTAAAATGCATTTCTAAACGTTTCTTGTTTATGATTCTGTTCTAAAAATATTTGCCTTAAAATTTATTTTTACCAAGCTTCTTTGTTAGTATTAGTACAACATCCTTGCACATTATATGTACATTTAAATGTAAACCTGGGATTAAGTACGATTAGTTGGGAATATGTATTTATATGTAAATAACTGACACGTGGCTGTACATTTTGCTTTGATTTCAGCAGCAAGGGGAAGAATTTGTCCACCTCCGGCCTGAAAATGCTCACGCAGTGTACTCTAATAGTGGGACTAATATGAGATTTTGATCCGTGCGATTTGCCGACGAGAACCCATCCTAATAAAACTCAATTCAAAAGCATTCAACTCCAATAATTAAACAATGTATACTTGTTTCAAACCACAAAACAAACAATGGAAAGACTCAAGAATTTATTTATATGTCTCAAAATACACAAATATGTTATTTTGAAATCTGACAACTCAACTTTAACCCAACCCAATAGATGAAACCAAAAAGCTGTCAATTGTCAAGAAAATAAATATGAAATGCATCGCGTTCTCTCGTCGGACATGAAAACGCTCGTGAACCTACTTATCCTATTATTTTCCCAAAAAAATCTCGTAATTTAGATCACATTTTTTAAATTGCATCATATGCAAATTATGATATTCCATTTTTACTGTATAGGTATATGTAAACATTTTACACGTTTTTTTCATAGCATTGTCAGTTAATGATGTATGTATTGTTCTTTACTGGTTAAAACGCATTAAAAAGTCTTTTCAAGGTGCAAAATAAATTTTATACAAAACCATTGTAATGTTGTGTAAATATAGTATAATATAAAATGAAATAAGGTGAAACGAAATTAATAACATTATCATATTGAACCATTATTTAGTTAAAAAGCGAGATATATTATTGAATTATGTGTAAATACATCAAACAGAAAAAATACACTCGCTGATATTATTTCTAGGTTATGAATGTACAAAGATTTGGTAATACGCCTATTTTTTCGATGATGTAAATAGTGAGTTGCTATAAGGCGGATGTTGGAACTTGTGGCATAGTAAATAATTTTTAACACCGTATGTATACAAGTATAAGAAATAAGTATTTGTGAATTCATCTAGTTTCCGGTAAGAGAACTAGTTAGTATATGCCTACTACAATTATGTGTTGTACTGTAAAGAAATTGTATCCGTTTCCTTTAATTTACAATTTACTCGATTTCATGGTCAATCAGTAAAGAATAAAGTCAAAACAAAATTTATATTTACACAGGTAATTTTTACAGCTGTAATATTACATTAGTGTTATCGGGAATAAGCACGACCCTAAACATGCATGCAACATGCTCGTAACTCATTTTTGATGTTTGAAAAATTGTAATGATTCGATATGTAGAAAGAATTTTTTTGAAGGAAGTACGAAGTTATTTAAATGTATTAATTCTAAACTAAATTTAAATTCGATATCAGATAGTTTTGATGAAATACGTATATATAAATATATATAGCGACACTCTTGTACAATTAATATAACCACGTTCTTATCCTTGCTAAACTACAATCTTTTATAATGAACATACTATTTGTTTCAATGCTAGTCTTTCAAGAACTTTAAAACACCGATCCCGTCATTCGATATACATCCAGAATAGGATATATATTGAAAGTATTGTCGGGTTAGAAAATCCAGGTAAATTATATAATGTTGAATTTAATTTTGAAGTGGTACGTACGGCGTAGAGTAGTTACTTGCGGTGCATTAGTTTTAATAATTTAAACAATACACAACTGATCCTATTTTGTAATATTCAAGTTGTAAAGCAATTCCACAGTATTGTTTGGTTGCATTGCTTAATTTATTTGGTTGGTGGGTTTGAAGTAAAATTAAAAGTTTCAGCGACACAAAGTTATATTTAAAACTACAATTTTTCAATATAGTCCTAACAATCAACTAAAATCCAATATAAATATACAAAGCTTTAGTAGATACATTATGTAAAAGACGGTCTTTTTCTATAACCTACATAAATCATCAAAAAATTTTGATAACTGTTTGAAAATGACTTCGTCGGATGTATTTTGTATTACATAATGATATTTAAGAAAGAGTTGACCCAT
>JAQIWN010002358.1:0-16191 GCA_034699025.1 Entomobrya cf. arborea Gr-Col-00668 | reverse complement strand
GACGAATAAAACATTGTAACATAACAAAATCGAAAACTTGCAATACTTTTGAAACACTTGATTTTTGCGATTTTTTTTACAAGCAGTGCCACCACCACGTCTGTCAAGCTAGGCCAACACTGTGCACACCGTTAGATGCACCAATAGATGGTCTATCTAAAATCGAAAACCGAATTCTAAAATTCCGACGTTTACAAAAGTTATGAAGATTTTTCAAACCTTGCAATACTTTTGAGACAAAGTGTATCTAAGCATTATGTATTGGGTATTAAATATGGATCATTTCCCCTGTAGGTAAAATAGTTAACTACAAGCGCAGAAACTCATGTAGTAAGATCCCCTGATGTAAGAATGCAGCAAATGTTTTCAAAGTAACAAAGTAAATTCAATTTTTTGGCCCCTTTTTTCTTTAATATTTCAAATGTGTATAAAATTTTACAAAAGCCATTTGACCCCGTGGGCCCCCTTGGCCCCTCCGGGGCCAAGGGCCCAGGTGCACCGCACCGCCTGCACCGCCTACTTTTACGCCACTGCCCATAAGCTTAATGCGAAAAGGTGTCTCGTTATCCGTTTCGATTGATTTTCATGCTTAAATGCCAAATATCCTACTCTTGTTCATAGCTGAACTTGCCACTGGTAGCCAACGAAGAAAATATTTCTAACAACCCAGTATTATCAAATCTTATATTAAAGTATGAACGCTCACACCTTTCTGTCTGATAGTGGTAAAGAGAGAATGTAATCTCGAGGGTGGCATGTGTTCAAGTATGGGGTAGATCTCCATATTCCATCTCTTGCTTTATTACTCTTCATACAAAAAATTTACGTGAATAGGACCACAATTTGCTTTTACGTATGGAAGGTCAGGTTTCCCTTTCCGCGCAAGCATACCAATAAATGCATTGAAGGGAAGAAAAGTAAATACTTTAATGGTAAGTTTAACTGCTAAAGAAAAGAGGGTTGTATCCCTGCTTAAGCCAAAAAAAATGCGTCGCCATTTTTCTTCCCTCTGAAACCAGGTCAAAGTTAGAAGTTTCTCATTTACTACTCCAGCAGGAAATAAAAGTTTTTATTGGTTAATTGATGTAAAATAAATATTGAAAGTATTCTATCATTAAAAAGTAGTTTAGTCACAGCCACCCAAGCCTAGATTTTAAAGACGTTTTTTAGGTGTGAGGTGTCAATAAGATTGTGCGTAAGTGTTTTAATAGTAGAGTAGTTAAAGACCCTTATTTCGAAGTGTAAGTGTATCTTCATCATTTGAAAGTCAGTGTATCTTCTTCATTAAGTAGAGTGTTGTTTGCTCAAAAAATTAGGGTCTTGATGAAGTATATCTGAGCTATTTCCAGTCGTATTTAACCACATTGCCTGATTAGTTTAATGCCAGAACACGCTTGCCGAAAACACAGCGAAATGCAGGTTCAAGCCTTGCATCAGGCCACACTTTTTGTGGTTAAATACAACTGCTGTACACAGTCCTTTACTGTAGTCAGTGTATCTTCATCATTAAGTGGTCAGTGTATTATTAAAGTCCTTACTAATCTAGGAATATAATATTGAAGTTTTACCTTGAACAAAAGACTAAAAAATATTTGCAATAGTGTAGAAGCGCAGCAAATGCTTTGTTGTTCTAAAAGACAATTTTGGGTATGGAACACATAATATATTTAAGGAAAAAAACTGTTTTTTAACAAACCAAACCAAAACAAATGTCTAAAATTAAATCCTGAGGTGATTCTAGCTTTAGCCAGCCAGGCAGAAACCTATAAAGTTGCCAACTTGTGAAGTGATAAGGACCTATGCACTTTTCTACAAGTATATTAACTAGTAAGTTGTAGTTTGGCCCGTTTTAAACCAGAGAAAGAGTTCTTGAGTCAAAAATGGTACCAGATAAATAAACTATTTCACTTTCAACAAGATTATCTACTTAGGTCAATGACGAAAGCAATGCTTAACTAAAGAAAATTTCGATTCCAACCAGGAGAGATTCTATTAAATTCTTACTTATTGTAGAATACCTGGTAAGTTTTCTTTTTACCTTTGCTTTGTTTGTATACAAGAGTGTTAAAGTAACAAATGCCAAAAGTTGATTTAATTTTTCTTTCAGAAAAGTACTCTACTTGCGTCTGTACAAATAGCTGTGCTTACGTCAAGTAAAAACTAAAATTCTTTACAAGCCAACCACCACCACCTTTTTGTTATAACGGTCCATACACTCCACATTAAGTAGAATAACTGGTAACTTTTACTTTCGCAATACTATTATTCATATGCATGTTTGATGACTACAATATGTAATACAATCTTTTTTAGGTAACGTTATACACGTTGGTAAAACCAAAACTAATCACTTAATCAGGCATATTTCAGGTGGGATATTCAAATAAACTATCATTTGAATGTACATGCATGTTGTGCATGAATATGAGAACGTATTTGCTGTGTTTTATGAAAATCCCACCTGATATCTGCCAGCTGTAATTGTAAACATATTTTTTCCATTCTTAAAAAGTAAAAATCCGGTGCATGAAACAGTCAAAATTTAAAGCATCTCACTTTACAGTCCAACGTATACCGATAGTACCTATCATATTAAATACATACCTAATACCATACATAAATTAATGTAAACAAAAGATTACAGGCATTTTACTTCGCTGTCATTGCCGCCAATGATTATGATTATGATTACTTCTACTCTACATTTGAAAGAGAGCGAAGTAGATATAGTACAGAAGTGCTCAATTACATCAAATGAAAGAATTTTACACACGAATTGAATTCCTGTTAGCCAACTATAGAAAAAGATGGGATATTTTTGATCAACAGATAGTTGACATGGATGTGGGTGACAGGATTAAGTGACGAAAAGATCGCTAAAAAAACTACCAAAAATCAAGATAACTTAAAGATAAGAATTTTAACTTTTGACTTGACTTAACTTGACTCAACTCACGGTGAACAAGTTGGTGAATTTCTGCAGGACTACCTTGCCGAGTGGAATTGTTGGGAACAACTTGCACTAGAATATGCTGAATGTCTTCAAAACGATTTGTACAACTTTATTGATGGTGAAAATGTGATGAAAAATATTACAAAAAAACATCAGAACTAATAACAAGACTGCCATTAACTTTGATGCTAAAGATATTGTTTACATTCACAATAGATACATTTCAAGAAGCATATCGATAGACTTATCCCACATCTTTATCAACTTCTTTTGCAGTCGTGTCATATACTTGAACGATTATATGATCTCATCGTGGGAAATAGATTCCCAAATGCGAATGGATATAATTGCCTGTTGGGTCATAACATCGACTAGACTAAGTTTTAGAAGAGTAGACTTCGATGTCACCACCTCGCCACCAAAGTCATGGGGGAAATTCCGCTTAACACTGGACGTGCTGTACACCGGCCAAGACAACTGCAAGCTCTTGGAGCAAAATCTCTACTTCATCACTGCCAAACAGCAACTATACTTTTAAATCTTACAACTCAATCTGGGAGAAATTTGATCAGATGTCAGATGATATCATTTACTGCTCCATGGTCGGCTTCAAGCATGATGCAGTTTTGCCGGAATTCTAATACTTGCCGTCTCATATAAACGAAATGTCTCTAGAAGATACCCTAAATGCATGTAGAACTGATGGGAGTTTAGTACAAGTATCATGGCGTTTAAAAACAGCATAAATGGAATATTTAATTCTCTAAAGACGTGCTTATGGAAACTGGCTGAAAAGGTTTTGTGCGTTACTCCTTCCAACAATGAGATGCTATATGACGATGACGCCAAAAGTTTAAAAAATGCTACAATGAATTTGTATAGTAAAAGTTTAAAGACTACACTGCTTCAATGACACATGAATTTTGTATGGAACAACTTACAAGAGTGTAACATCTATTCTTTACCGCTGAAGAAGACAGTATAATGACCAATAATCTAGATGTGCTGGCATGTTTAAAGATTTGCACGAAAAATACAATGAAGAACAATATTACGTCGCTGACAAGAAACTTGTGGCTTTAAATGATAAAGTCAAAACTCTCTGGCTACAGTATTAGCAGTAATTTTTTTCGGATACTGGCATTGCTAAAGCATTTGAACAAAGACTTAATATAAAAGTCAAAGATTTAATAAAATAAATACTATGAATAAACTTATCTTTAATCTTGCCTGGGAACATCGAAGAAAGCGGAAGTTTTACTTCACGGCTGCACGAATGAAGATGCAAATGGAAGCTTGTGCACAGATCTCACATTTTTGTATTAAAACAATACGCGTGAGAGGTTAGGCTTGGAAGTCAGATTGGCGTTTCGTCGTGCGGAAATTTTTTGCACCGCTTAGTTAAAAAATTAACCAAACTGCAAAATGGTTTTAAAATTTCTCTATGCCCTAGTCTTGTTTGTAAAAAATTGGCCACGGATGGAATTTCAAATACGACTCAACGATATAACTGCATAAATCGAGTAAACCATATCATTATTACAAACTGGGATGATTCAAGTTACGCTATGCTACTAGTTTGTGCACTATGGATGACAGATTGTCTTAGCTTTGGAACACAGCCACATCTGGTGTCATCAAATATAGAAAAAACATCAAACCATGATTTCTATACATCCTTTAAGTCGCCCTGGGACGAGAAGATAACGAATTCAGTCGCATGAAAATATAAACTCTACTTCGGACAATTCAACTTATGTTAACCAGCAAGTTGAGAGGTCAGAAGCCAGAATAACACAAACAACTCCAAGGTCAAATCGTTTGTCCAATAAAGTAACATTTCCTCAGCCAATGGATAATACTGCCAGTCTAAATAATATGAATTCAACAAAAAATTCCCTAATTTATTTATCCCATGAAGAAAACAATGAAATCTCTTTAAAACTCGGAAGCCAATCGCTGACTTATGGTGAAACATCAACCCATCCACAAACAAAAAATGCAACGAAATAAACATCTAACAATGAACCACCACCCTTTTACTCAACTTCAAAACCTCTCAAAATTCATCATAATCATCAATCTTTGCAAACAACTACCAAAAATTCAGCAGCTGAGCATTATTTCAAACCTTACCAGCAATCAACGTATAAAGCCACAGCTCCAAAGAACATAGTAATTCAGTATGTTTCGACAATTCAACAAGAACATAATATTCAACATACAACTACAAATGTCTATACATAATTTATCAATTCATCCAGAACCAGCTATTCAACAAACAACTGCCAAGACCCCTTCACTTGCACCTCAACAGAATTCTTCGACTCAACGTACTATTTCCAAGAACATATCAACAAACCCTCAGCTGGATCCTAAGGTTCATCTGCAACCCACAAGCGAGCAAAAAAATGCAAAATTTGTATCAGGGATATAAAAAGTAATCTATTCTGCTAGTATATGGTAAATGCCACATTGTTATTTTTAGTTTGTTGCAATATATTATATAATGTTTAGGATCGATTACGTAATATCTGGGAACGATTTAGAATGTTTGGGGTCGATTAGGTAATATTTGTAATCGATTTTTTTGCTTATATATTTTTTGTACATTAATTTATGTATATGCACAAGTGTTCAGCTTTTTTTCATTGTTTGCACAATTAATCTCATCTAACACATCTTGTTTGAGAAAGGATTAAGTCGGTATTAAGATTCGGTTGTGAATACCATCCCTGTTAATGACTCAAATTTTCGTTAGGAAACATGAGGGCTATTCATTTTTTGTACAAATTTTTTGTGAAGAACATTTTACGTCTGAAATACAAAAGCAATGCTTGTATATTCCTAGCATAGATACACTTTTGTCAATGCGTGTATTCAAGAAGCAAATTTTTTGGCAACAAACAAAGAACATTCGACAAAATGATTAACTGGTTTTCTTTTGTAGTATTTCTTACCGCTTCTTCCTTCAACCGAATATTACAACTAGTAATGTAACTCCTTTAGCCAATTCTCGAAAAAAATGGATGTAGCCTGTGCCGTTTTCTTAACAATGAAAATACACATTTTCTTTGTTCTCAATGACAAGTTGACAGTTTATGCGATAAAAATGACTAAACAACGGAATCAAAGTAATGCCGCACGAAAAATCACATTTGAAGGGACGATGATTGACATAAGAGACCATTGGTTGTGTACGCTTGCTTCGTTTAGGTAGCGAGTGCATTTTTTGTTATTATGTATGGGCATGTCTTCAGCATGTAGTGCAGTTTTGGTTAAAAAATGCACTTTCAAAGACGTACATGCATGGGGCCTTATGTCTTAAGACAGTCATCGCCTGTCCTCATACTAATTTCGTGAACCTTTTTTCGGACCTCCTTACGTATTCATTTTTATCAAAGGAGCCGAAAATGGTGTGATTTGTGCCGATAATATTTTTTTAGAAAACGGCACAGGCTACATCCATTTTTTTTAGAATTGGCTAAAGGAGTTAAATTACTAGCAGTAATTACTAAGGCTCAAGCGCCCCTACTTAGATTTTATTACTTTTGCACGAGGTGTGTATTTTTGGCATTGTCTTTCGTTATTATCCATAAGCTTTCGAGTATTATGCCACGCCATTTTGTTGTTTAGCTTCAATACTTCCGCCACATATCAAGTTACGTCAAACTTTTAGAATTTTGCAACTATTTTAGTCTAAAAATCTAGGTTCTATGAACGGTCAATACAAGAAATAACTAAACATTGGAAAAAACAAAACTCAAATCATTTCGATGATTATTAAGTAATAAACATTGTTCTAAAAGTAAATCAACATGTTTTCGTTTTGTAAAAGCGTCAAATAACTTCCATTATTTATTTTTGGAATATCCAGCACGCATGTTCTATGTTCCTTGAACTCCAAATTACACTGCCGTATCTAGCCAAAAAAATATTCGTTTTAAGAACGTTGAGATAAACGTTTGGTTTTTTATTCAGGATTTAAAATTTTAAAAACACTTTACTAACTAGCATTGAGAAAAAAATGTCTACGAAAGCAGTTATTGAACTACTTAGAGTTGGTCATTCCAATAAGCTACTTCCTTTCATTACAATAAGTATCCAAAGAAGAAATAGTCGCTATACAGTTATCCAGCAAAAAAGAAAAGCTTTTCTTCAAAGGTTGTGGACATTAGCTTTACTTATTTCATTTGTTGTATCTTTAGTAGAATTTTACATAAATTTACATCACCCGAATATAAATCTAGTCACCTTATTTTATCAAATAGTTATTATTCTATCGAAAGTAGCTGGATTCTTAAGTGTTTACGTTTACTACAAAAAATCGAAAGAGCTCTCGTTTCTCCTTACTTGTTTCTGCTCAAGACAAGGAGACCAATTTTTAACCAATTCTTGTAAGCGCCGCGCCAAACCGAATAATAACTCGTTTCTCACATTAGTCACCTTAGTTTCAGTCACACTTTTCCTATTTTATTCGGTTGTTCTTCCTACAGTAATTGTGTTATATCCAAGTCTTCATATAAGTAATCCAGTGACGCATATTTTCCCTCAAAATATTTGCACGACCATTTGACGCTATTATTGCACGGTCCATTTATGATGCTAATTGGAATAGTAGCCTTCCTATTTTCTGCCCTTTGTTTAGTAACTTTAAATGAAATTACGAATGATTTACGGGAACTTTGGTAAGCAAATAAATATTCTTGTAGTTTAATATCAATTTTTAATATATATAGAGGCAAAACAAATGATTTTACTTACTTTGGTAATGTTAAATTTTAGCTGGCTGCAAAATCAAGTCGATCAGGAACATATGGCACAAAAAATTGAAGAAATTGCAATTCTATATCGACATATACAAATATTTGCATTGATAAGTAATCAATGTTTCCAAATATATATCTGGCCAGCAATTCAGTTTATTGGTGGAATGCTACTAATTGTTATGCTAAGTGGCCTTCTATTGTTTCAAAAAAGAATACCAACCTTTGGAATTGTGTGTGGTTTATTTGTAATTGTTTCAATGTTGATTGTTTGTTGTTTTATGCTAGATTTGGGTAGTACGCCAATTTTGATTTCTAGAAATGTGATTCAGAAATCTAAAAGTATGAATGGTTGTAAACTTTGTCGAAAGTTCTTCAAAAGTTGTCCAATTATTGCATTGAATATTGGTCGTTTTCATAAAATAGACAGGGCAAGAGTTTCCGCTTTTATTAGATTTGTTTTACAGCGCACTTTCTTTCTTGTGTTGAAAATGAGGTTGAGTAAGGGATTCGGGAAAAATATGGTAATTCAAATGCCAATAAATTAAAAAATAAGTACGTATTAAAATTCGACATTACGTCTATTTTTCTAAAATTTATTATTGGAAATGAAATTGATTTATTTATTTATGTAACTTTGAATTTTATGTAGCAAATCAATTCATTGTTCTATCTGTCCAATTTTGAACTGCTGCAGTGTTAAAAAACCAAACCCAAAAATAGCCGTTAACGCAACCCCTTCTTTGCTTAGCAATACACGATCTTAAGGCTTTTTGAGAAGCTGATGGAATTAATGGGTTTGGACGAATTTTGTAACTTGGTTTTGCAGAAGCACACGTACGAGGTATATTATATCCGATTGTTCTTCTTCGATATATATTTTCGTAAACTCGCAACACGCCATTTTACTGTTCTACTCTTAAATCCATCTTAGCAATTTGATTACTTATCTGATCCCACACAGTCAAAGTAAAAACATCAACAGTTGAGTTACACCGACATAAAAGCGAATAGAGTTAATTAAATTTTGTTTTCGTTTTAGTGACTTCTGCGTCAGAAGAACTATTTTGGATTTCCAAAACAGTTTAAGTCAAGTCTGCAAATTCCTTGTACTTAAAGCCTACTTCGTTCTTCCGACCACAGAAATACTGGTTATTCGAAAAGACATCTTTTTTTGTTAAATTTCAAAGTTTTTAAACTAACTCTTAACAAAAAAATTAATAGCCATTTACTTCGTTTTAGTGATTTCTGCGTCAGAAGAATTTTTAGATTTTCAAAACAGTCCAAGTCAAGTCAGCAAATTCGTTGTACATAAAACTTAGTTTTTTCTTTCGGCCCCAGATATATTGTTCATTCGAGAAAAAGAAATCATTTTTTTGTTAAATTTCAAAGTTTTAAACTAACTCTTAACAAAAAAAAAATAATAGCAAACCACTTGCAAAAAAATGCCCTCAAAATCAGTAATAGAGCTAATTCAAACAGGTCATTACATAGCCAATAAGCTACTTCCATTCATGTCGTTATCAATTCAAAAGAAAAACAATTGCTATTTAGTTACCCAACAAGATAGAAAATTTATTCCTAAAAAATTATGGACCTTAGCTGCACTAATTTCATTTACAGTATCCATTATAGAAATTTTTGATAACTTGTATCGCTCAAATATAAACCTTGTCGCACTATTCTATCAAGTATTTCTTATACTAGCCAAAATAGCTGGATTCGTAAGTGCATACGTCTATCAATCCAAATCAAAAGAACTATTTATTTTACTAAATTGTTTCTGTAAAAGACCTAACGGCTTTGTCAAATGTAAACATCAACCCAATTCAAAGAACAATATGTTCTTCATATTACTCTTCCTTGTCACTGTTACCCTTTTAGTATTGCATTTGTTTGTTTTCCCTATTGTAATTCTAATATTTCCATGCCTTCACAAAAACAATTTGATGCAAGCTTTTGGACAATTCAGTTGCACAGATATACTGTTTAGATGTATTGCGTTAATAATACATGGATCATACGTGGTGGAAATTGGAATTTTAGCCAATCTTATATCGGCACTTTGTTTAGTAACTTTAAATGAAATTACAAGTGATTTGCGTAAATTATGGTGAGTTGAATAGAATTTGGAAGTAAATAAATATAATTGCTAAAAGACTAAGTTTAATTGATATTTAATTTTAAATCCATGTATTTTTCAGCTGGCTACTCAATAAAGATGATGAAATACATTCTGCGGAAAGTTTAAAACAAATTGGAATATATTACCGAAAAATTCAAGTATTTGCTATTTTAAGCAATCAATGTTTCAAGACATTTATCTGGCCAGCAATACAATTTATTGGTGGAATGGTTTTAATTGGATTGCTAAGTGGTATTCTGTTATTTAAAAGTAGAATACCAGCGTTAGGAATTACTTGTTTGTTGTTGTTAATTGTTGCGGTGATGCTTGTTTGTTGTGTCATGTTAGATCTGGGTAGTCGACCAATTTTAATATCTAGAAAAATTCTACTAACAGCAAAGAAAATGAATGGTTCGACTAAATGGTCTCGAAAGTTTTTCAAAAGTTGTCCAATAATAGCATTGAGAGTTGGAGAGTTTCATAAAATGGACAGGGCAAGATTTTCTGCGTTCATTCGGTTTATCATGCAACGAACATTTTTTCTTGTTTTGAAAATGAAATTAAGTCCGGGATTCGGAACAAATATGGTAATTGAGATGCCCATACATTAAAATAGCAAAAAAAAGTTAAATTTGTTCGTCATTCACACTTAAAAATAGTTGTTTTTATTAGTATTTGTAAAGTATCAAATAATTTTGCTAAATTAAATGAATATTTTGATTTTTACTGAAAACGTATATTAAAACCCAGTAATTTTATTATTTTAGTTTTGTGTATCTCTTAGCATTAAAATTTCTTGCTCCACCCATACAACAAATTTGTTCAAATCTTCTCTCGTAACTAGTCCTTTTTCTGCGGTAACTCCCACTCGAATTTGATTCCCATAACTTTGTACCATAAAAGCTATTCCTGTAACTCCTAAAGCACCACCAACAGCAAAATCGCACTCTAAAATTTCTCTCCCTTTCCATTCTAACCTTCCAAGGTCCGAAGTTCTCATACTTGTTAGTCCACAAGGTAAAATATAATTATGCGTTACTGCCTTAGCGATTGGTGCTAACTGTGCCAAAGCAGATGGGGATAGTATCCATCTTGTAATTAGCGGAATTAACGAATATTTTCCATTTTTCAATCGTTCCTCGATTTCGATGAGTTGAGAAACTGAATCCAATTTCGAGCTTATTGGTAGATCTAATACTGTTGCTGTACTAAAAATAACAAAATAAATGAATAAATTAATGAAATTCGAGTTATAAAATTTATGAATAATTGTTTATTTTACTTACAAATCATTCGTCAAACTTTTCGAATGGTGTTTTACGGGTAACAGAAATAAAAACGGTAAATTCGATGAAACGTTTCTTAAACGTTTTTCCTTTTCCAGTTTACTTAAGGCTCTTGACAAAGAAAATAACAAAACTGAGGTGAAGGAGACTCCAAACTTATTTTTGATTGTTTTGAGTTTTGAAATTGAAATGAAATTCGATCTGTAATATAACTGAAACCACTGCTTTTTAAAGTCGGATACATGCCAATATGAGTTATTTTGTAAATATAGGGATCCCAAATAACCAAAATCACAAAGAAAACGATAAGGTATACGAACTATATTCGAAATACTCACTCGATTATATTTTGTTGGTGGATTCGATTGTGAAATAACTTTATTTAGAATGTTTAACTGTTCATATTCTAGAATTCCATCTAGTAAACATCGAATTATGGAATAGCCATCAGCTAAACCATGATGTATTCTTAAGACAAATGCGGTATTTTCCTCCTTTTCATATTTCTCAATCATATGAAATTCCCACGGGCTTTTTCCAAATTCGAATGGCTTGTTTAACAAATGTTCCATAAGTTTACAGAGAAATTTTTCCGAATGATAAGGTTTTCTATTTGATTCCAGCTTTTTATGGATTTTTACATGGTCGTTAATATTAAACTGGGTGTCTTCGTACCAAAACATGAATCCAAAAAAGGTGTCAATAAACTGCTTAAATTCGGGATACAAAAATTTGCCAGTTTTAGGATCTTTAGATGATAACCATCTATTTCGAATTTGCTGTAGAAGCTCGTGTGATGAAACGGTTCCCTTCACAACGAAAGTTGTAACTATTGCACATCTTGAAGGTTGACAGTTTTTATTTTTCCAGAATTCTAAGGCTGTTAGGTTACCAAATAGGGAAACAGGATTTCGTAGATTTGAAGGTCGAAGATGATTATTTTTTGATAGGTAATTAATCACCAGAAAACGAAATAAGTAAATTGGAATACTAAAAAGGATGAACGTTAGCAAAATAATTGTGGTCACTAAACCAATCACAAAATATTTAAAGGTTTCCATTGTATTTTTAAATAGAATAATCATGTTTAAAAATAATTATTAAAATTATGAAATAAAATTGTACTTTGATAATATTCTCTTTCACCAACAAAAAAATTGCTACTGGTCAGTTGTTGTGATTGAGAATTGCTGATAAACTAAATTAGCAAATCCAACATTGAAAAATATATAAACCTATCTTGATGTTAATCTACCATAATTTGTTTGTGTAAAAAATTTTTAGCAGATAAGGTCTTCGAATGAATGAATGAATTGATTACGATAGATAAAATAATTGATAACCATTTCAGATTCCAGATAAGTTGGTATTTTCCATTTGAAAAGGTCAATGCCAAAAAAAAAGTTACGCAACAATTAAACCAGTTTTACATTTTTCTAACACATCAGTTTATTTATTTTTCTGAACACATATCTACCCATTATACAAAAAAAAAACTGAACATCTTGATGGTTCTTTTTCAATAACAAAAATGTAATCTCAATTTCTAGCACAATAGCAATAATCACAAAAAATCATATTTTTTCTGGATCTTCTTTCCAATATATGTTTTCAAACTTTAATTATTATAAGAATTAAGTACACAATATTTAGTAAAATACACATTTAAATATTAATACTCTTCACATTTCACAATTTTTTTAGCAATTTTTTCTTCCTTTTTCTTTGAATTTGAAAAAAAAAATGTTATAAAAAGTAAAACATTTCCACTCCATCAGCCTTTCATTCGAAAGACGATAATAATTAATAATTTAAAACGTTCCATTCAATTAATTGATTTTTGATGTGTTCACGAACATCCAACATTGAAAATACATAGAGATTATATATTTTTTATTATTTATACACGCTTATCTTGCGACTTATCATCTAAATATAAATTTTACACTAAAAACCGAACAAACTTAAGATAAAATAAATCTTACAAAAAATTACTATTCTAAAACTTAATTTATAATCTTGATTTAATTACCCATCTAAAAAATAATTAACACAAACAATTAAGTAAATAGAAAGTTTTAAAAAAATAACAATTTATATAATAATTACTCGGTTTTACCAAACTAATTAACAATTAATATCGTTCTAAAATAAAAAATGCAAAATTGATTAATTATCTTGCTTTTGAACATTTAGACATTTAACATTGAACAACTGACTAGTTTACAAATATTTTCCCACCTTCTCCCCTTTTCTTCTACCCGCTACCACTATCCTCCCCCGCCCCCGCATGATTATTTCGAATAAGCGCCAGCTTTTTGTTTAGCGTATGATCCTGCTCAATCCTCCTCAGCACCACCTTTGGCAAACCATTAATTAAATTAGGATTGATCCCTGGAATATTTCTCAGCGGTTGGCTATTCTCATCCGAACCCGCACTTGCGGAGTTACTCTCCTCCCCCACAACCCTGTTACCACCCTCCCCCCTTCCCAAAGCCGCTGAAGAATTTGTATCCTCCACATCCACCGGAGCCATTTCATAACCTTCTGTAGTGGAGGAGACTGCCCCCTCCCCTTCCTCTTCGTCTTCTTCCTCCTCCTCCTCTCGCCCCTCCCCCTCAACATCTACCTCCTCTTCCTCCTCCTCCTCAGCATCATCATCATCATCGTTCCCCTCCACATCCACCTCTTCATCTTCATCATCCAAATTAACCACCTCCACCTGTTGAGGAGGTGGTGGTAGTGGTGGTTGTACTTCAAGTTGAGGAGGTGACCTTCTCGGTGGAGGAGACCTTGGCGTGGGTGGCGGTGAAAAATCATCCAAAAGCAAAGGATCCACCTCCCCCTGATTCCCTTCACCCTCCTCTTCTTCTTGATGCAATGGTACTATCGCCTCCAAATTAGCATTATCATCCTCCGCAATCACCTCCACCTCCTCTTCTTCCACATCCTCCTCCTCATGATCATCTACCTCTTCCTCCTCCAACTCAGTATCCGATTCCGTTGAGCTGCTAACCACCTGGACCTGCTGCACCCTCTCAGGTTCCCCTCCATCCTCCCCCTCTCCCTCATCCGAGTCCCCCTCCCCATCATCATCATCCTCACTGGAACCTCCGTCACTATCAGAACTCCCCTCATCATCCTCATTGTGACTTTCACCCTCACTATCACTAAACTCCCCCAAAAACTGGACGGAATTATCCTCCTGGTCATCTAACCCATTTGGATTACTTGGGGCAATCGCCTCCGCCAACCACTCGTCCAGTTGTGCCTCCTCCGCCATCTCCGCCAACTCCTCCTCAATCAAATCCTCCAAATCTTCTGAATCCACATCCTCCTCCTCATCATCATCATCCTCACGCCTGTCAATCGCCTCATTCTCACAATTTTCCACCTCCGCCTGAATATCCCTAACCATTTCCTTAAAACCCTGAACTTGTGCCAGTTCCCATGATCCGTTCTCCTCCCGCCTAGGTCTTTCCCTTACCTCCTCCTCCACCACAGGTCTCCTCACTTGCTGCTGAACCGGTCTCCTCATTTCTTCCCGCACCGGCCGTCTCATCTCGTCCGGCACCATTATGATCTCCTCCTCTGTATCTTCCCCTGAGTCATCATCCTCCATCTTCCTCTCGCGTCTACCTCTGCCCCTTCCCCTATTCTTGGGTGGCCTTCCCCTCCTCCCCCGAGACCCTGACCGTTCCATTTTCTTGACAGTCTTATATTCTCTCTGACTTCCCCCAGCAGCACCAATCATCCTTCCTCTTCCACTTGATCCTCCTCCTCCCCTCATCTTCCTTTTAACTTGTTGCGCTGTCTCCCTCTTTTGTACACTTCCCCTTGGCCTCCCTCTTTTCCTCCCACCTGTCTCCTCCATCTTCACCTCCTCTTGCTTCCTTCCCCCCTTCCCATCCAAAGCCCCCAAATTCCCAATTTTCCCCTCATTCATCCCCTCAATCTCCTCCCTACTCAAATCCCTCACTACCACCGTCAAGCTCTTAAAATTGAGTGCATTTGCCACAGCCACAGGATCCCTCAGATTCACACTCACCCACTTCCCCTCCCTCTCCTCTTCCCCATCATCCTCTTTCTTCCTCCCCCTTCCCCTAGGTCTCCTCTTAACCACCTCCGTGAATAAATCACTTCCATTACTTGTGTCAGAGTCCCCTTTCTCCTCCTCCACCACCATCTTCACCACCTCTTTCTTCTTCTTAACCGTTGCCCTTTTCCCCTTCCTCCCCCCTGTTTCCACCTCCCCCTCCCCCTTAGCCTTCGGGTTAATATGTCCCCTCACCTCATGAAAATGTAGCGCCCTCTTCTTCCCAAACTCCTTATCACAAAATCTACACTTAAAAAATGCCATCTCCTCCTTTCCCTTCCCCTCACCTCCCCCCACTTTCTCTTCCTCCTTAATCTTCTTCTTCGGAGGTTCACCCTTCTCCTCCATCGCCTCCCCTTGATCCTTCTCCTCCTTCCCTTTACCCATCTCCTCCATCCTCTGCATCTCTTCACTCACATGCACCCCCATCAAATGCCTCTTAAAATTCCCCTTATTACTCGTCTCCTCCCCACACAACGTACAAACCTGCCTAACATCACTCCTCCCCCTCCCCAGCACCTCCAGCACCATCCCCGCCACCCAATGCTGCTCCTCCTCACTCGGCCCCCTCTCCGTCAAATCAAAATACAACGGCCTCTCAAATCCCATCCCCTCCACCCCAATCCCCTTCCTCCTAATCTCCTCCTCCCTCTCCTTCCTCCTCCTCTTCCCCTCCTTTCCCCCACCCACTATCCCCCCTTCATGCCCCAACAAGCTACAAATTATCGCATCCTCCCTCAAAAAATACGGCTTCAAACAAATTCCACACCCAAACGGCTTCTCCCTCTGCCTCTCATACTCCACCTCCCCATGCCTCCCCACCCTATGCCCATACACCTCCCCCCACCCCTCAAAATCATCCCTCCCACAAACCCTACACTTATACATCTTCAATATATCCCTCCCCCTCCCTTTCATCTTCATCCTCCTCCCTTCCACCCCCTCCCCCTTTTCCCTCCTCCTCT
>JAQIWN010002357.1:0-16196 GCA_034699025.1 Entomobrya cf. arborea Gr-Col-00668 | reverse complement strand
TCATCATGCCAGTATATTTTCACCTGCCTGGAGCAAATACACCAAGTTACCAAGTAAACAAAAAAGTTTTCCTTACCTCAACATACGAGCATGGAAATATGCCCACCGCACAGTTGTGTTCACCCTCGTACCAGTTTGAGTCTATTTTTCTTCGAACAAAAATAATGTCGCCTTTGCGGAAGCTCAGCTCTCTGTGAAAATGCAATAAGTCAGACATGGTGCATTACTTTACATTATACAATATTTTCCCAACGTTCATGATTTAAAAAGTTATTTTTGAAACTTTTTTCTAGCAATTGCCCTTCTCTGTTTGTAAGCTTTCCTATTTTAACAAGTCGTGTGGTTTTGGTTTATCTTTTCCCTTTTAAAAGTGAAATTGCTCAAGTTTGTGAAAGCTTAGATAAGGTACAAAAGTTGCAAATTATTTCACTTTGAAATGAGCGAAAAGTTTGGAGACTCTTTTGTCATAAAAAAAGTGGCTCACTTTCAATGGGTAGGTATGTAGAACGGAGGTTATTTTTGGACAGGAATGTTTACCTCATCAAATTATAAAATAAAATGCTTTTCCTGACAAGCAATAACTCAACAAACAGTTTACTTAAGAAGGCTACAGTAAATGCTAGAAAAATGTTTATCATCATCATCATCATGAATCTTTTTTATCTAGTCGAAAGGCATGCATACCTGTGATTTTGTGCGACAAAGTTGAACAACGCTCTTGCTGCCAATTTGGCTTCTGGAGTTTTCTCTCTCCATCGTCCTTTTGGAAGCTCATCAATCACATCATCATATCTATTCAGTGGTATAGGAGACTTTTGTGAAGGCCTGGAAATTGAAATAAAAAACATTTTAAACAAACTTTTAAAAATATTTCCATAATGGGTTGACTTTTAACATAATTGGTGATGTTATTAAAAGCATTATAAAAACTCAATCGATCTGGAATTTTATCTTAAAATTTAATTCCGATCCTTTTCGTTCAGCAATTACTTGGTAAATGTATGAGCGAGTAAACTTACGTAAAATTATCCATATGCCTTCGATTTTCCATGTCCTGAATCTCCTGGATGAACTTCCGCTGCCTTTGCTCTTCGTAGAATCTTCTCATCGCAATTTCTTGCCGTCTTCGTAACTCATCTTCTCCAATAAACTCTTTCTCCTCAACTCGCACTGGAGCTTTGTAGTGTATATTTACTTCAGACTCTGCATACCTCACGGGTGGTGCTATTTGAGACACAGGATCAGAATTAGTACACATGTTACTACAATTTACGATTCTTATTTGTGTAAAAACCACGCACGTGCTGCAATTGTTTGGCATTTTATGTGTCATTAACAATTATTATTTACACAATCAACCAAACATTTCATTCTCCAATTCATTTTGAAATATTTTACCATTTACATTAATATCCTTCAGTGTAAATTTTTTATTTTGATTTTTAATAACAGGATTGTTTGCGGTAAAAAAGTAAGTATAAAATTTTAAATTAATGTATGCCTGTCAAATTTTCAAACTCTATTTCAACTATTAAATATCCCATTAATATCTTTTGTTACTGTACTACAATAATAATTGAAAACTTTATTTCTATTTTTAATATTTCCTTTTCCCATTTTCATTAAATAATTTTATACACGTGGCTTCCTCAATTTTCACCACAATTTCATTTTGTTATACATTAATAAATTATTTTGTGGCAATATTTCTGTAAAAATGTAAAAAATAAGCATGAAAACTACTTGATAATTGTAAATGAGCGCTGCGCTGCTGAGTGAATACTATTCTCTAAAAGAATCATTTTTTCTGCCAACTTTTCAATTTTGCGAGGGACTCAAGCATGCATTGGTTTTTTTTGTTGTTTCGCAACTACTTGGGCTATATCATTACATAAACTACTTTCCCATTTGCAGGGAGAAAAACTAATTACTCACAGCATAATGCATCTCACAAAAAAATCATTCCATTAGTGTATTGCTAAGGGCGTCGCTTTTTATATAGGAACCAAACGAACACAATAGCTAAAATAAACACTACTGGGAATGAACTATGCTTTCTACTACAAAAAAATAAACTTGGAACAATATAAGGAAAGGAAATACGAAATGGTACGTGGGAACCACTATAAATATCTGTGTAACTAATTAACGCTCGCTAGAAATAAAAAAACGGCACTACTACTATAGCTACGTTCGAACCAATTACTTAATGTAAAACAAAGTATCATAAAAAGAAAAAAAAAATCCATGCTGTAGCGGACTTACTTGAAGAAGCATTTTCTATTTGCAACATTCTACCAGCAGCAGCGGCATCGCCAGCATTATTTACAACTGGGACACCTGCAACAGCACCATCGCTAACAGTATTGTTGGCAACAGATTGCAGAGCGTCACTTTGCTCTCTATTGTTCTCATTATTGCCATGAAACTGACTCTGGATTAAGCGTATTTGATTGTCAATGTCTGTCGTGTTCGTGGAGGTAGCAGCACTTATTGTGGAATTTGTTGTTGAAACTGACGACGACTGAGTCCTTGCCCCTATCCCAGAGGAGGAGTAAATATCTTTATTGTAATCGATATTGTTACTATTGTATGCAATAGTGCCTTCTGGTATTCGACGAATTCTCTGGGGACCATAGTTTAGAGACGCGGATCGTTGCAAAGGAAGACCAACATTTGGTCCTGGCTCGCTGATGATGGTAACACCTTGTCCTTCATGATGATGGTATTCTGAATGTATGAATGAGATAAACCAATTCTCTTCAATTGTCACTCTTAACTCATGCTTTTGGACATATTCACACTCCTCATTGTTTCCCAATATCAAGTCAATTCGGTCAATTGGGAATAATGCCATATAAACTGGACTTGAACAAGGGAGGATTTTCGAGCTTTAAAAGTTATATTTTTACAGGCAGAGAAGAGGATTTACTTATGTTCAATGTTCGCTCGCTTGTCTATTTATTACATGGTTGCTTTTCTCCCCATGTTTATCAAGTTTACAGTATTATTTTACAACGCCAACTTTACAACAAAATGATTAAAGCAAGTTTTCACCAAACAGCAGAGAGAGAGAGAGAGGAAATAAGCTTTCTCCTTTTGATTTTGAATGTAGTTTCATTCGCACACATCCCATAAAACAGTATGAGTTTTTGCCCTTTGCTTTACAGTTTCACAGTCAAAAAAAACTATGCTGTGTTGTTAGTACTTTGTTGAACAAAAGGAGAAAAAACAAACTTTCATGCTGCCAAGTATTATTTCAATAGAGTTTATAGGAATACAACTAAAGAAATTCCCAGAAAAAAAATTCAAAATCACTCAGACACACACACATTTTTATTTGCCTCAATTATCATACAAAACAACAGAGAAAAAAAAGTAGCAGCAAGTTTATGATGTAGGGATACAGTTGTTTTTAAAAGTATGAATATCGTTTTTGGAAAGTAAAAGTCAATGAATTCATATCGTTCATTCTATAAAGCAATTTTTTAATACATGTTATGTATACTTACAGTTAAAAAAGCGAATATAAACAGCAAGTTTTTCTTCTTCATATTCTAAAATATAGTATACCGATAATACTGACAAATAACGTGTTCACTTTTACGAAAGTCACACGCTGTTAGGAAAGAAAGAAGTCCTGCGCTTTCAACTTGATGTCGCGTCGGTGACGTTTAATAAGTCAAGATTTCAACAAGGGAAGCAGATGGAAATAGGAAGTCATCCGTGAAGAATTTTGGAATATAAATTACATATAACTATAAATCGAATTTTAGATAGTATTGTATATATACTTTGATTGAATATAATTATGTTCAAAAGTTCGAAGCAAACGTGGCCGATTCACATGTGTCAAGTCGAGCCCAAGCAAAATTAAACTCTAATATTCAAACAACAGCCTCACTCACTGAAACTCATTCTAAGTTAAGCATGTATCATTTATGGGTTAATATGTGAATTATTGTAAGTTCATGTTAGTTATGTTAGAAAACATGCTTAAGTAATATTATATTAGGGTTATAAGCAATAGATACATCAATTTAAATGGATGGGAGAACGACAACTGTTTTAAATGTAATCGCTTTTATCATATAATTATGCATAAACCACGGGGATGTCATAAGCAAAAAGATGCGCCTTCAAAATCCTGAGAAACACTGTCTAGCCATGTGTCATTTTCCTGAAAAACTACCTGACTTTCCCTTTTTAAAAGATTTTGGGATAGGGTAAGACTAAAGCAAGTCATGTTAATATTAATATTAAACTATTTTCTCATTTCGATCTCAAAATTTTGAGATCGTGCAGAGTTCCATTTGATTAAATAAAATGAGTATGTAATGGCTTTGGTATATGTCTCAAACTTTATACCATCAATATTCATAAAAAAAGAAAAAGTAAAAGAAAACTGAACTGAACTTGGCAGAGAGATAATCTCAGACTACTGGTCATGAACCCCCGTCTACTTCACCATGTTTAATGAGAGTACATAATGCTGTACATATGTTCAGCATTAATCTTAATCGAAAATAGTTTTTTTTTTCGTAAAAGTGGTCGATGAAGGGATTGAAAATTGAAAGTAATTTTATGTACAGAAGCAGGTTAACATAAAACTTATAAGCTATACAACTTTATATACATCACTATATATTATGAATCAAACTACATACCATGCATACTTTACATAATAATTGTATTTTTAGTATTTTACTGTTATACATTTTTATAGATTTTTTTGAGAATACAAGAATTTCATATTTACATAAGAGGATTATTAGAACTAGCATAACTAGAAAATTGAAACGAGATAGGAAGACAAGTAAAAACTGAAGTCAGAAGTGAAGAAGGAGAGGAATACGATGAGAGAATTCTTCGTTCATTCATGCACCATCTCTTCGTTCTTATGATTCGCAATTTACAGAAAGGCTCATACCGTTGTCTGCATACCATGCACTGCTCCTATGAGGAGGAGAAGGAATATTATTGTCACGATTCATCATATTTGTCTTGAATTTTCTACAGAAAATCTTCCACCATTGTACAAAATATGTAAATGAGGCCTCGCAATTATTTCCCTCACTTATATTACTAAAGCATCTAATACGGTATGTGAAATTTTTTCTCATTTTCTTGAAGGTATTATACAAAAAATAATAGCAAATAAGCTCCTGCAAAAAGGAAGGCAGTTTTGTATGAAAATGTCAAGAGCTAATCAAAAAGCTTCATGCCTCAAAACATCAGTTTGACTGAGAAACTGAATATTTGAAAAAAATCTCATCCCAAGCTAAACTACGCCGTAATAGTAATAAAGAGTAATGCAAGATTCATCCGTAGAATTATCACCTCTTGCTGATTGTCCCCTGGCATTAGGATTCCACTGGCGAACGCTCCTATACAACTGAGGGGTACCTTGAGACGTGGAAGTGGAAGCATGGAAACTTTCAGATTTTGTCAATCTGCCTGGTTGTTGATAATACGCTGGAGATGGTGGAATAGGTGGTGGTGGAAGTGTCGGTGGTAAAGACCCAGGTTGTTGTACCAATGACGACTGAGAACGTGTATTGTAATGGCCACAGAAGTAATGCGGTGGTTCAATTATCGGTGGTTGAGGTACATAGCGGTACTTTGGCTGGTGGAGTGCCGGATCAAAATTCCATTTTTTCCCAATATCTTGGCCAAATGATCCTGTAGGGGTGTTTACTTCACCAACAGATTTGTTTGTGGTATGTATTGGCGTAGAAGTGGCAACTGGAGGAGGAACACGAGACTGGAGGATTCTAGGTGGAACACTTGAATAGCCCATTTCCCTATTTGACTTTGGATTAGGATCAACTGACAAAGCTACAGGGGCAACAGCTGCCGCTGTAGTGGCAACGTGAGTCCTTGGTTGAGGGGAATAGGCTGTTGTGGCAGCAGTTGTGGAAGAGAAAGCAGGAGATGTACAACGGTAATCCCAATAATTCCCTGAAAAATCTGAACTGTAGCATGAAGTGTCAAATTCCATTGACTTTGTTGGCGACTCTAAAAAACAATGGGCGGTTAGAGTAGGTTGACAAATATTGGGCGTAGAGCTTGGCTGGTAAATTGGTCTTCGGGATCGAGAACTGAAATACAATTCTGGAGAGCGGGAGTGAACAGGGGAACTTTCTTTCCCATCTGGTCTAATACGATCTCCACGGTCTCGTCCTTCAAAGTAGTCGAGCTTTTCTTTAAAAATATCTGCACTTGCACAACGTCTCGCATTGTGTAAGCTGCTAGAGCCGAGGTTAATTTTATCCGTGAGTCTGGCAAGATTGGGGTCCGAGCAGAATAGACAGCGCAAGAGGCTCACCTCATCAGGAAAATAAGAGTCATCATATTCACCTTCCATGTGATCTTCAAAGTACTGCTTCAGTCTATCCACTTCACCTGCATTAACCGATCGAAGTCGTTCTAATCTGTCTCGCTCAAGGACTTCCCTTTGAACAAGACTCTTCAAGGAGTTGTCCTTTTTCAGCAGAAGGGATGCCAATTTGGAAATCACGTTTATATGAGACATATACCGATCGTCATAAACACGTTTTTCTGGAGTCACGGATCTTGACCTTTTAGCAGGCATTGCGGATTTGCTTGTTGAAGAAATTGGCAAACTTTTGCTGTAAGGTGTTGTCACTGGGCTCTTGGATCGAGTGCTTTTAAAGGAAACAGGTAGTTTTGCTGTTGTTGTTGATGAAGGAGCTGTGGCATTATTATGTTTTTCTTTGTCGTCTTTTGCAATTATCCGCCCCGAAAAACTTTTCGTTTTCACAATTTTTGCCTCCGATGCGGAAATCACAATGGGCTCTTTGTTGTTGTTCGAGTCTTTGTGGAATGTTTCAAAAAAGCTAACTTTTGATGGAACACCTTTCGAACAATACACACTGTAAACCGGAGTTTTCCCTTTTCCCAAACTATTCTCTTTCTGCTCGTGACATTTCCTCAATAACATTTTTGTGGATACGGGTATATGGATAACGGTTTTCATAGATGAGTCGGATTCAGACTCACCAGACGATTTCATATTACCGCTTATATTAGGATTACTAGGAACATTGGTATTAGCAGATGAACAACCATCAACAATACGAGCTAGAGTTTCCCTTTCTTTAATCTTTCTCTCTTGAAATTCTTCGCTTAGTGTTTTAGAAAGTTGACGCTTGGCGGTTTCTGTCAAAGACCCATCAACTCCAACAACTGTGCCCCCGTCAATAGGACTAGAGGAAGCCGGCGGAATTAATCCCATTCTACTGGTAACAACGGTAGTTGCCTTCCCACCACCAATTTTTTCTCCTTTTGATGACGATACTGGAAGCACTGCTTTCTCTTTTCCCCTTTTGATGATGAGAGTACCAAGTCTCGACTTGATTTTTTCCTTTTGATCGTCAGACAGAGTGGAGCTCATGGAAAAAGCGCGACGTAGTGCTGGCATTCTTGTAAACTCCGCAGCTTTATCCCGATAATAGTAATACTCTGCTTTTGATAATGAGGCAACTTCCATATTTAGTGCCACCTCTTTAACACTTGTACCCCTCCATGCAGTCTTGTGAAGATCTGAAGCAGAGGTCTGTTTTGACTTCAACAATTCACCCGTCAGCAAAAAATGCCGAAGTTCATCAATATTCCACTGCTTGCATCTCAAAGCGGAATCCCCTTTCCATCGCATAGCCTCAGGCGACTTGGGTCTAAAGAAAAACTCTCGATTTTTTTGGGCATGCATTAGCTGGTTAACAATACCCGACATTTCCTCTTCCACACGAAGTCTGTTACGAACTTTCCACCAAGCATCAAAGTCCAGTTGTTTCTCAGCACTTAAAACTGGTATGTCATACAGGGAAGTAGATCTTTCAAGCTGCCCCAGACGTTCCAAACTGGAGTATAACTTGTGCAGCTGGAGAAATCTAGGCGACCTCTTTCGGGCATGCTGGAGCTCAAGTATGTAATTTGTGTAGGTGTAATCTCGTATCAATTTCTCTTTCAGAGTTAAGCATGAAACGCTGCGAACTATTCTTCCGTGTTTGGTAGATGCATTATTGGCATTTCTACTACTACTGCTGCTACGTACTTTTCCACGTTTACTTAACGATTGGGTCGTGGGCGAAATTGGGGAAGAAGTTTCATCATCTGCCATAGCTATCTCATGTGCGAGCTTTTCCCTCAATGCGGATGTTTTTGTGGGTCTAACCAAAGGCAATTGGTGTTGTTTTGTTAAGAAAAGCGACTGGGACACACGTTTTGTCTCTGTCAGATATGGTGTCAGAGCAGGCAGGGATCTAAAAGCACAGAGACTCATGGGTCTCTCGAGAAATGTTGACGTGATATAAGAGACGGTTCCTTTATTGAGGAAGGATGAAACTTCACGTCGCTTCCTTGATGGCAGTGTCCAAAATCTTGATGTGGCATGCGCCGTGTTGGAGAAAGACAAGTTACTTTCACTCTCAAAGATACTTTTACCGTGACGGTTACATTTTATCATTCGATCGTCCTCTCTCAAATCAATATTTGAGTTCGATTTTACTTTTAACGAACAAAGTCTACCAGCTCTTTCCTTTGAACTATCTGTGCCCATTGTAATAGGAAAATCGAAGCCATTTTTTCTCTCAATAAATTGGCTACTTTCTTTTGCCAACCCGGAATCTTTGGGTTTCACACTCGACCCTGATGTTATTGCTGTCGTCGCTGCTTTCGCGGTAGAATGCTTTGTTGTTGCTGTTTCCACCATTCCCAGCTTCTCTTTCTCTGGACTCTTTCCATCATCCTTCCCAGATGACAACGTAATCCGATTAGTTCCATTTGTCTGCTTTCTTTCACTTCCCTCTCGAATCAATTTTCGTGCAGCAGTGCTGGAACCCATCTTTGTTGTTCCAACTGCACTTGTTGCTGTTGTACCCTCCCCTCCTAACTTTTTCCTCATTCCTACATTCCTTATTCCTGGCAAATCTTGTGTAGTATATTTCCCACAGGAGCCCATTACTTTCTCATAACTTGGTCCTGACTTTGCACTAGTTACATTTGCTGAATTACTATTAAGGCTGCTATTCGATATGGATATTGCTGATGACAGACCACTTCCCGGGGACGTGGGTCGTGATGTGTGTGGGGACAAACATGATGCGTGACGAGATGCGACGGGTGACACTTTGGTTACTCTATGAATTTTACCCCTACTTTGTGCTCCGGATGGATCTGTTGTGGAAGAAGAGTCTATCAACTTGGTTTTCATTTTTCTTGGAGGCTTAACCGGAGTAGTTCCAGGTACTGATCCATTAGCCGCCGCTGTTGTGCTTTTATGATGGCTTGTAGTGGTAAGACGATAATTATTGTTATCTACATACACCTTGTCAGATATTTTCACAGACTTTGGTTTTGTACTGGTATGCTGGGATGAAGGTTGTGTTGCACCCCGTAAGTGCTTTCCATTAGAGGCTTTCTTCAAACCTGTTTTCTTCCCTTCATTAGAAACCCCTGCTCCATTTCCTTTTTTAGAAGCAAAAGTCGGAGGTAATGACTTCACAACCTCGAATTTAATTGATAAACGATGGGAACTTTGCATTGCTTTCTTAACTTCACGAGGTGAAAGCAGTTCGGGAGAGGAGACTCTCAACTTTTCAACACTTGTCTCACGTGATCTTACTGGTATTGACGATGACCCTGCTCGACGTATTTGGTTTGTGGAACGAATTGTATGAATTATTCTGGACGCATCTACCCCTGTAATACCATACCTACTTCTGAAGGCTGCACTAGGTCGAGGGGTCAAGTCTGAGTTGGACCGCCGGATTTTCTCTTGTATCCTTTCTTGCAATAAGGCAACGGTCGAATTTGGTGGGGGACTTTTGCATATTGGACTTCCCGATCGGTAGTTTGTGGGGGAACCGGATCTACCCCTGCCAACATGAGAGGCCTTCTTATCACCAAAGGATGGCATGCTTTTCACTTTCAGCCGAAGCAGATTTAGCCAAGACTCTAGAGAGATTCGCAATGATGGAAAATGCATAATGAGTATTTTGTCGTTTTCTTTTTTATGACACCACTAAATGTGAAGTAGAAGTAAACTTTCTACTAGGACAAGAAGAACCCTTCACCAATGAAAAACAACGATGATTTCGAAATACTATGAGTAAAATTACCCCGATTGAAATTCTAGCGCAGCCATGAGTTGTACATTGACAGTGACGAGTACAACATCAGTAAGTGGAGTGGATACTACATACCTACAACAAAGATACATTGATTTTTACAATTTTCAGATGAATTTGAGGCTGGTCCCAATAACTATATCCATTGAAGTGCAGCAAGGTTGTAAATAGAAGAAGAGTAAGATAATCTGTGCATTGTAAAGAAATGGTGCAATTAAATTCAATATATGAAGTTGTCCAGTTTCATGAATGGGTACATGAATCAGTCGGTAGAGAATTGATGGTGCATGATTGAGTAGCGAAATACATCAGAATACACAGTTTTGTCAAATGAGTGAAAGTGGATTTCGAAAAATTTGAACCCATAAATAAAATGGAAAATATATGCATGTCTGCATACTGTGTGCAAAAACAAGTTGTCTTTTGTCTTTACTGGTTAATACTGTTGTTATTTGTTAAATGTTAGCTGTTTTTTGTTTTGTTAGATTGGATTATAACTGGAGTCTTTTTTTCCAGACTGACGGCAGTACCCATTAATATGTGAGTCAGTTTCAAAGCTACTTGTGTAAGGCTTAAAGAGATTATTTTGCGTTATCCATTACCAACCAACCCAGTCACCAGTTGTAAATTGAGTATTAACAGAAGCGACCACTAGCCGGTGGGTTTTTAATGTTAATAGAACTAAAAATATGCACATCAAACTTTCTTTAAAGCTCCGAAAGCCAGGATTAAAATTAAAGGTTTCCGATCTTACCCTGTTTATATTTTTAGCATAATATGTTTGTGTCAATCAATACTACTAAACACTGTTGATTCTACAGTATGTACAAAATAAGCAAATAAGCGCCCAAAACCTATTTTAATCATACATTTTGTGTAGATTGCTCAAATATTTAAATGTTATACCCTTGTAGTTTTCATATACAAGTTTGATCTATTGTGGTTTTAGTAACAAAAAATGTACAAAGAAAATAATTTCGTTTTACCTTTTGGTCGCTCTGGAGCTGGTTTTCTAAGTCCCTTCAGGGGAACTTCACCTCCCTTCTGGATATCAACGTAGAGCTGGCGTTGTTCCGCTGGACTAAGTGGTGGCGGTGGAGGTGACTTTATACCTCTGAACTCTTGTTCATCGTCTAATCGTTTTCTAATTATGAGATTTGAATCGCTTTCATAACCCAAATCTCTAGAACCAAGAGCCCTGTAGCATGCAACAAAATTATAATTTCTCAGTCTTTACGTACTACATATGATACACATTGTTGTAAAGTGTAAACGTAGTAATTTTACCACTGTAATGTTGGCTTATGTTTCCGAATCTCTTTTGCAATAACACATGAATTTCCAGGTGTGTAATCTTCAATTCGCCCGGGTGTGAAACGAACGCCTGGAGGTGGGCACGAGGTAGTTGGTGACAAAATTGAGTTTGGAGTTGATGGGCTTGGTGAAAAGCAATCTGTCGATTCTGAGTATCTGTCACGCAGTTTTCTGCGATCTAGAGTAGCGTATTTGTAAGCGTATGTGTCTGACTCGTAACCCTCAGGCTCCGAATAATGTCCAGCAGTTTGGCGAGGTCCTGTGTTTAGTAAAAATAATTTCATATACACCATTCTTTCAACCTGTCATGTGCAAGTGTAATTCAGTTACTATTTTCTACCACACACATAGTACTGTACAGTAAAAGTACTGGAAATCTAGAAAACTTGTTTCGGGTTATTATGGATCAGTTAAAAGCATGGACTATAACTAAATTTATCTTTCCATGCACACTCATAAAAGTAATTATTAGTAAGATGTTTTATTAGGAACTAAAACAACGCCCTAAGTAATCAAAACACTAATTTTGAACCGGGGAATACACACAAATCACCTTTACGTTTGTACTTGACGGTCATAAAATCTGAATCCGTAGTTTTCCAGTTTTCATTGATAACAAATTCGTGGAGAGCATTATCAAGGGTTGGGGAAAGGGTTCATTCATTTCATTGGTTCGTAAAATCATCATTGTGCAGGAGCAAAAATAACACAAACATTTTAAACAATTTATTATTACGAGAAAAATATTAAGTGTATGGTACATGGATCGGGGTTCTTGCTCTTGGTTTTTCATTTTGGGTTTTAAAATTGTGAGGATGAACATGAGAAATTAAGTCACAACCGACATGGACCTACCTTTTCTTTGTGGTCGTTCTACATGTAGGGACTCATACATACGTTTGTACCATTGATGCTGTTTTTCGCTCCGAATTGCCTAAAGTATATAAATAATAGCTTAGTTCGCTTGTAATTAAATTCATTTTCATTCAAACTACTATAATTTTATATCCATTTTTACCGGTTTAGTGGCAATAGGAACTCCTTCGGGTGTCGTAGGACCGATTCCTTCAAATTCTACTGCTCCGCCTTCAGTAACACGTCTGCCGTTGACTTGGGAACCTGGATTTAAATTAATGATTTATATAAAAATGGGACAACAGTTCTCAAATTATTTGCCGTAATTTTGCATACTTGTTCTATCGTGGGATTCTAAGTCCAATGTCAGTCCAATCGCAGGATGTTGTTTTCCCGCAAAGTCTTCTGGTGGTGGAGCTTGAACCCTCCTTACCGGAGAACTTTGTTGCTTTTCTAAATAGTGAGCACCTTTCGGCAACTGTCCTTCTGTAAAAGTTAATTAAAATATCAATTAAACATTATATTCATGCCTGTTATAAAATAACACATCAAAAAGTCAAGGTGCATCATTTCATGTAAAGAAAGTAAATATATTAGGGACTAATTGTGTATACATCTGTATGTGTGCTCATAGAATTAGTTTAGTTTGTTTTTTTTATTTAAAAATTGATTTTTCCCAACTGATTTTGAGTATAGATTTATCATCCAAACAAATTCTGTACAAGTGCCAGATTTCGTTATTCGTTCCGGAAATGTCAATCATTTTCACTGTGTTTATCATAAAAACGCAATTTCTAAGCAAAATATAACATTCTCGTTGTAAACTATTTGGCATTTAGCTTTAGACCCCATCATCAACACACATGTTTCTAGTTTGGCTTAATTTCTCGCATTCATAACTAACTCGAACAAATTCAAATATTTATTGAATCAGACATTCAATACACTTCAATTCACAATTTTTTCAGAAAAAAATTCATGCACAAGCATTTTAGGAATGTTCATACGTACATTTTGCTATGAACTTTCTGTCTGTAAGTAAGCATGTGGATGGACGGAATCAACTTGAACACATTTCACATTCTGCTTTTCACATTTCATAAAAGTTATTTGTACATTATTGGTTGAGGTTCATGTAACATTTTTATTATTATTATCAACTTTACCTCTGGCCTTCTGAAGTAACGTAACCGTTGGGCTCTGATATTTTGGCAAGCTTACAGTTGACTGACTACTACTATTCTGGTATTGGGTTACACTGATGGATCCAGATGAAGTTTGATAAATAGAATCCGATCTACTTGAGTTATCGTTTTGATCTGGACTGCTCACAATTTCTTTCTGCTGACTTAGCAAACTTGGTTCTGGCAATGACGCATTTGTTCGCAGTGGAGGTTGTTGCGGTTGCTCCACAAATTGTCTGGTGGGCAGTTGTGGGGATGAACTTGAACGATCCTACAATTCCAAATGACATTATATCATAGCTCAAGCTCTGGCAAAATATGACAGTGAATGATAGCGTAAAATTAAACTTTGACTAATGCACTTACTAAAGATAATGTCCGAGGAGTAGAGGTGGGAGATCCAGGCACGTTAAAATTTACAGGCCGAAATTTCTTTTGGCTTGAGGGACTAGGAGCACTTGGAGGAGTCCAAACCGGAGTAATAACTGCGTTCTCTTCCAAATTCGGCAGGTCATTACAGCTACTACTGGCTACATTGTTTACCGACACTGACTGCTTTGCAGGACTAGCTGGCTGCTCTTGTTGTTGGACTTCTGAGTTTGTGCTACCTGGCGCCCATACACCTGTTGATGTGAAGTCCACACCGTACCGTGAGAAGATCAAACAAAAACAGCAATGAAACCAATTATTATTTCAAAGCAACAACAACAGGTTTCATGAAAGCATTCTTCATTTCCTGGACCGAAGCTTTACGTACTCAGCAAAACGGAAAGTGTAGTATTAAAAATCACTATCGTGTAATAAATGTTCATAGGAAATTACTTTTACATACGTTAGCATGTATGGAATACAATATACAATCCAAGTACACAACTAAACAAGTAAACTGCTGCAGAGAGGAGAAAGAAGCAGAAAACTAGCTTTTCAAGCAAGTGGCAACAATGAACCCACTACTCCCACGACATGCATTGCATGATGCATGTGTGCAGACAATTTTTATTTGTGAGTACTGGCCTTTTTGTAGGTAAACTTGATGCAGTAGCACTGTATACTATTAAATAAGAGCCTGCTAAATTTTAAGATTATTATTATTATTCGTATTAGTTATGAAAGGACATGCAAACATAAAAAATAATGAAAATGGATAATAAACATATTTGTAAATCAACTAAAAATTCCAATTTCACAGATCGTGCTAACAGAATAATGAAAGGAGTGATTACAAATTTCGTTTCATTCTGCGAAATTATATTTATAGCATGTTCAGTGTTGAATGAACAAAAATTGGGAATTACGTCGGAGGACAATTTTGTGTTTATGATAAAAAATTGGATGCATGTATGTTAGAGCAAGTGTAAGTGGACAGCTATAAGGCCGAAGCCACCCTTTCAATATAAATTATTATGTTTCGTAAGCATTTTCATTCGTGTTAACAAAGCAACCTTTTTACATAGAAATTTTGTGACGTACATCCTCCCAAAACATAAATACTATTGTACTGACTGTGTCCATTGTAGACCATTCTGAATTCTGACTACCGAAGCGCTGGCTCATATTATGATAATACCGTATTAAACAATGACATCATAAAAATCAAAATACTTTTATGCACGCGGTATACAAAAGACAAAGATACTTGTTTTCATCATCGCCATGTAGCACTTAAAACAAGAGCAAACCCAAAATAGTAAGGACACATTTCAAGGGAATTATATAGATTTGCCTTTGTTGTAGATTTACTTGGAGTATACTTATGTATACTAAAAAAAATAATAATCATGTGCAACCTAATTTAAAATGAATTTTCTATAAAAACACAAGGATTTTATCATTATCTATTACAAAAAGGGTTTGAAACATGGTAGACGCTAAAAAGTTTTGAGTACGTACGTGTAAAAAAAACCATCCCTTCACTTCCGTTGCCGTGAGGCATAAAAAAAGATTGTATGCATAATGCAATAAATGCCCAAAATACCGGACTAACTTGTGTTACAGGAGACGAAGAAGTCAAGTGAGCTAACGAACGTGGGAATGGAATATATGAATGCATGTGGATTGGATGGATAACATCAACAAGTGCGAGAATGTGAATTCTAAACTTGAATCAAACGGACGAAGGGTGGCTGGTCTTTGGTCTGGCTAATGCAAAGAGCTCAACAGCTTGAGTTTTTTTTCATTACATGGTAATTTAAGGAAGGGAGTAAAGAGAACTTGCTTGCCTATGACACCTACGCCATCGTTTGTTTTCATTGTATTCTGGAGAAGTAAAATATTAGCATACATTGGACGGATATACATAATATTATTTGAAATCCAAATTGTGAACTAATTTTTGTGACTACGTAGAATATATATTTCTGTCCAGATTGGAATCTGCCCTTTACGATTATAATACTACAATATAAAGGTAAGTAGAATGAGAAGGCAGGGTACATTTCATGTATATTGGTAGCCAAAGCCAAACACTGCCAGTTTCAAGCGTTTAAACTTTTTCCGTAAAAATCAGGAATGGTTCGTTACTCGTTACAATTGTATAATATTTGCGTGCAAATCAATGCGGATGAGCGTGGGAATGTACATTTAAACTAAGAAAATTAAGGGTTATCGAATTCATTCATAAATAAAAGATTCTTAGTAGATTTTCATTCTGTAAGAGAAAGTTGACTGGGAGTCCGAATATTCTCGTACAAAA
>JAQIWN010002356.1:0-16201 GCA_034699025.1 Entomobrya cf. arborea Gr-Col-00668 | reverse complement strand
GACATGTTCGGGTACAATTTTATAGCATCACTTTATTTGCTTCGAATAGATTTTTTTCTTTATATATTGGAGAGTGATGATAATTGAGGGGTAACATCACAAATACTTTGGGTATATTGATTTAAATTAGAAACGTATAAAAATAGGAAGGAGTATTTGTTAGGAATCACAACAATAATTAAAAAATAATATTAAATTACTTAATTAATACTGTTTAATAGTGGGCGAGGGCAGCTCCTCCGTAGACGGCTGGGGCAGCGACAGCTCCGTAAGCTCCATAAGCTCCGAGTCCGTAAGCTCCTCCGTAGGCAACTGGGGCAGCGACGGCCTTGGCGACTGGGGCTCCGAGTCCGTAAGCTCCGACTCCATAAGCGGAAACTCCGATTGGGGCGGCGTACTGTATAAAATTATCATAAAGTTGATTAAGTTTTCATTTTGTATGAATATCGGTCACCAAACTATGATTGAAGTTAGTTGTGAAGACTTACGGCCTTAGCGACTGGGGCGGCAACGGCGTAGGGGGAAGCATAAGCGTGTCCGTAAGCGGCAACTGGGGCAGCGTAGGCCTTGGCGACTGGAGCAGCAACGGCGTAGGGGGAAGCATAAGCGTGTCCGTAAGCGGCAACTGGGGCGGCGTAGGCCTTAGCTACTGGGGCAGCGACGGCGTATGGGGAAGCATAGGCAGCCTGGTAAGGAGAGTAGGCACCATACTTAAGTTAGTTGGAATAATAAAGTCCAAACAATTAAAATCATAACCAAATATCATGCAAAGCACACTCGACGTTTTTTTCACTGGTCACTCCTCCGACTGCTTCAAATCAAATCCGTAGGTTACATGGCACAAAAAACTATCCGTTGGAAACTTGAAGCCGTGAAATCTCCTTAATCCTTTCACAGCAGCGTTATAATTCCAACAGATTTTGTATTTCAGCACAACAAACAATACGTAGTGATTTGTTCTCACCACAACACCACCACCGACCAAGAAACCAGGCAAAATGTAATATTTAAAAATTAAATTGTAATATTTCTACATACAGAGGCAAGACCGTGGGTGTATCCGAGGGGAGCAGCGGCAACTCCAACTCCGGCATAGGCTGGGCCAACAACGCCAGCGCTGGCGGCGGCGACGAGGGCAAAGAAAACAACGGCCTGTTATGGCATCACAAGAAAAATACACAAAAGATTAATTGATTGAACTAATTTATTTTTTTGGGGGAAGGGGGTCGTAATAAGCACTTCTTCTACCACCACTACTTTAATTTTTAACTGAAAAATAAAAATTCCTTCTTACGGATTGCATGATGATTGCTTTTGGTTTATGAGTAAAAACTCAAAAGAATTGTGAGAGAATAAAAATGGGAGGTTGTGAATGAACTGAGAGCAAATGCTGACTGTGACATTTCCACCGTCTTGGTAAGCCTTTTATACTCTGGAAATTGTTCGGAGCCACCCTGTTCCCATGAATGAGTGTGGAGTCATGTTGATCTAGTGTAATTCATACACAAAAAAATAAATAAATCTATGACGCTGGTGTACTGACTGATGATGAGGATCCTGCTACAAAATATGATTACGCAGTGATTATTGGATCGGGATGTTACATCAGCCATATTGATATGCTTCCATTTACATATACCATTAAAATATAGCGTCTAGTATACAGTTATTGTACACACATGCGTATTATACGTTTTTTTTAAAGACGCCAGCACCAACACCAACTTATCGCCCAACCAAACCACGCTGAACCATGGCCACACCACTATATCCACCAATGTTGGAAATGGGAAAAAGGATCTGCGTTAAAGCAGCCAGCGTAACGCACCATTTTAAGCAGGCATGCAAACCAAGTCAACACAGACAGCGTCACCGTCTAATAAAAAAAACGCTCATGTTCATAATCATCTTGTCGATTGTCGATGAAGAAGGTACCCTTTTGGTGTAACGCCATAATAAATGTTCTCATGTAACTCAGTCTTTGCAGAGCAATTCACGGTTACCTTTTTTCTGCAAGACATGAAATGATGAGGATTTGAACAAAGTCATCAAACACAACAAGTCGCCTATTGTTGGTGTAATAATTAGGATTCCTTAATTCAAATGTTAAAGCTATTTTAATTTTTTTTTATTAATCAAACAGTGTGCAATAGAGGACAGTAATGCTGTTTAAATTAGTGCACATTTTTTTTGAAGAACAACAATTTTTATGTATTTATCTGCAAGCAAGGGTGCATTGCGCCATTTGTCAGGGGCAAATTAGCTGTCTATTCATTTACAAACTGCATTTATTTTCTATTTCCTTGTGATCTTGAATAGCTCTGCATACAATACAGCTTTTCGAATAGAAAAAAAATTAGCATATTATAATGATACACTTATTATGGTGTGTCTAGAATAAACTGGATATTTAAACATGGACATGACACGGACACACACACAATACCTGCCTTCTTTTCGTAACTATTGCGAGAATATCTAAATTAGGGTGTGAGAAGCACCACCTCCAAAAATATAAAGTTGTGTTAAACATGGGAAGGAATTGGATTTATTGGAAAAAAAGAAAAAGTGACTCAAGGTACACGATCTTGGATCTGATGAACTGGTCATCACGGGACATCGGCCACAGACAAAAAAAAAATAAAGGCATAGAAAAGAAGACCGTGAGTCAGGATTAACGAATTGCAAGTAAACAAGTATAATTGAACGTTTAAATGGTGATATCGTCTAATATGCAAATCAGCTCACAGCTCCACATAGTTATTATTTTGATATGAATGATGTGTATGTGTAAAATATGATATTTTTATGATAAATGACTAAAGGTTGCGCATATTTCATTCAAACTTTTCAATCTGACAGTTAAATTCTTCGCTGCTTCGTTTTGATTAGTTTTGTCAAACCAAACCACAAAACTTTGTATGGACGACACCTTTTTTAGTTTATAAAATAATCAACTAATTTCTGAGTTTTTATAATTTTTTTAGACAGCTAATCATCATAATCATCCCCCGTCTTTTTTTTCTCTTGAAAGTACTGCTTCTTGTATTGTGGTGGTGTTCTATGGCCGCATGACAGTCTCCTCATCAATTATTTTCAAGAAAATGGGTTTATTTTTTTCAGATCAACGATTGGAATAGTTTGTTTGAAAGGTCTTAAGGATAAGTATGTAGGCATCCTTTAAACTTTAAATGTCGTGACGTGCGTGTACCGAAGAACTGCTATCATCATCATCATCTTATTGATCAAATGAGGATGAGGACCAACAACAGCGATCTGTGTACTGTGTAACGTGTATTCTGTCAGGTCACATTTGCAAGAACACGTGCATAAATCTTCCAATTCAACAGACATTACGTTACGCACATCATTGTCTTGTTTTTCCAATCAATCACTCACCTTATTTTTAAGAGCTCTTCATTCCATTTCTTCAACAGTAACAGCACTAGTTTCTTTATTACAGTGACAAAGACATATTTTTCTGGCAAAACTACTACTACATTTATTAGGCTCTTTATTTTGGAGCATATCATTGTCAAACGTTTTGACCATTACCCCAAAATAATCATCAAGAATGTCAAGTTAAAAAATTATAGGGATATCGTGTTGCTTGTTGTTCCCTATTCCATTTTTACACCCTCACCCTCATCATAGTCATCATCATCATCCAAAAAAATTGTAAAAAAATTATATCAGTTTTTATTTCATTTTTCTGACAAAAATATTATTTGTTTTAGAGATCATTCCATTCACTTTAATAAACCATTCAAAAAATTACAAATGGGACAAATTACAGGTTTGATGATAGTGATGTGCCCTTAAGATAAACGCAGGCTTGAGATGAAGATGAAGGTTAAGTTTATTTGTTGGAGGAGAGGAACTCAGTTTTTTATATAGGTATGAGGTGTATGATACTTATATGCAGGTGTATGTGCCTATATATTTAGGTTTTGTGAATGTCATGAAGCAGTAGATCCAATAATCAAAATATATGGTCTATTATTTTAAGCAATCAAACCGTGAATAGATAAAAAAAAAGTTTATTACTGGATGGGAATAATGAAGTGATTAAGATCTTTCCAAGGAAAGGAAATGATTGAGGGTGGCACATTATTTTGTTGTATACCAAACCGAACCAAAGTTTTGTAATATGGCAGTAAATAGACATATATTTTATTTTGGTGGTTGTGTTTTTAGACGGTTTGTTTTGTTGAGCGTGAAAGTGTGAACGTCACCGTCACGGTCATATTATTCCCCTAATCATTTTTATTTTACATTCACAAAAGTCTTCATGATCATTGCCAATTATTGGTTACGGGAGGATGATGGGTTTATTATCGGCTTAAAAAGTATTATAGTTCTAATCATATCATGGCATATGATGGCAAGGCACTCTCGTTTTTTAATTTTTTTAATGCATAAGCCTCAACCAAAACGTATGCTATTTTTGTCATGTAGGCCAACTATATCAAATTTTAAAATATTTTTTTAGCAAAAGCAAATACGATTTGCTGTTTGCCAGCCCATCCCCCATCCCTCCTATAAATTTGCTATTTTAGGTTCGTTGAACGAATCTGCGATGCCAGAACTTTTCATATTTTTTCAAACCATTTTTAGATTGTTTGAGTTTTATGGTGATAGCACGACTATACGACCAAATTTTGTAAAATGTTTGACAGGCAATAGGAACACGAACGAGTGCTTGGGTTAAATTGGGTGTTGTCAAGTCCTAAAGTCCCAACTTTACTTTTGTAGCTTAAATTGAAACTGTACTGAAGTCTCCGTTTCTTTTGATTTTTTGCAAAGTGCACCATTTCTAATCATTTTTATCATAAGGCGCATGCTCCACGATTAAAGGTACAAACTGCATAAAATTGCATTGCAGGCAAACCTTCTGACCTTGTCGATCTTTCTAAATTATTGCTTGTTTACGAAAATCTCACGCTCTAATTTTTATTTAAGATTTCAAGTCTGCGGCTTCGCTTTTCCTAGTCTCCGTCATCATCATCAGCAGCACTCTTGTGACTTTTGTTGTATGACATATGTTTCTAATGAAATCTTTTCTGATTTTTATAACCTTTAAGTGAGCAGTGTTCATGACCAATTTATCAAGAATTGGTAGCAAATTTATGTGTTTGTTGTGCATTGTAAAAAAATGCATACTCATATTAAAGTGACAGTTTAATCATATCCATAGATTGCAATTGCACCTTTATGTCATTAAAACAAATCCAACTTTTTTACACTAATATTTAATGAATAGAAAAAAAATGCTGATGACATGATGGTGGTGTGGTGTGTTTGTTGGCACTGATGGATTTTTAATAATTATCATAACAAACCATATACTTTTTTATACTGCACTATTTTTTCTAAATGAACTAATTTCAATGGTTATTTATTTCAATTATAGGGAATTATATGTATATGGTTTCTAGTTCAATATCAGGCGATGAAGAAAAAAACAGAGCAATCAGATCAAATGCCATCTTGTTTAAGGGTATCATTTTCACAAATAAATTGGACTTCTTTCCTTTTGAACCAATTCAATCAATAAGTATGGAAAGATACTGACAATGTCAAAGAAATGTCATCATCTTATCAAAGTCATCAGCAATAGGCCACCGCTTCAATACACAAACTTATTATCAACACGTTTTGTTCGTGCGTTCACCACCACCGCGCACAGCACCGCTCACTTATCAAAAAAAAATCTTATCGTATCTTGTAGAGATTTCGTGAACTGCCTGCACAGTACAGACTAAACGCGTTTCGAAATTTATGCATTGGATCATTTAAATTTTATGAAATGCTCGAATGTTTATTGAATTAACATTTTCTTGATATGGGTGTCATAATTATCTTAACAGGCATTATTGGTTTTTGTTTTGTGTGAACATTAGTTTTTGAAAGAAAAAGGTGGAGCCCTTTGATCCCTTTTTACCCGACGACCACGTCAAGGCACGGGCGGCACGATGGCAGATAATATGAGAGCACACATGGTTAGAAAAGGGTAACATTTTGAATCGAAGATAAGATCTGCATTATCTCATTGTTCTTAGATTTGATCAATCACTTGATCGTAAGATCAGTCCAAAACTGAAAACTTGTAAATGTAATTGTTTATGTGTACCTTTTTAGGTATTCTTTAAGAATGTTGACATTGCCAGAGGTGGAATCATTAAAAATTGTAGCAAAACGTTTATTAAGTGTGCTCATGTATAGTATTACAAATTACAGCAATAATAGAATTTCAATTCTCGATGAAGTCATTATGGTGGTGTGGTGTGATAGTAGTGGATAAAGTATGAAATATGAAATGACGCATATTAAAAATACTTCTAAAAATATATCATTAGCATTTATATAGGTAATTTGTAATTCATCTTTCGCAATCCTCGTAACATTGATTTTGTTGTGACATTCGGATTGCTTTGAAATTTATTGATTTATTTTTGTATTCTAGAAGAATGCGCGTATTGGTTTCATTTCACTTGTTACACGACAGCAGCGTAATCATTATGCGGCTAAATGTAGTGAATGAATGAATTGTTATTGCTGCGTGATATTATATTATGTTGATGATGATGGTATTTCTGGTTCTGTGTACCTTATGCCCTTAAATTCTCAGGTACTTTTTTACAATGCCAAGCTATGCGATTGACGATTATAATGCAAGATCAGTTCTGATTATATGCGGACATGCATGTTATTTATTGTTATGAACTTTAAGCCTACAATTACCTGTGCTATCTTTATGGTCTTATTTGCCTGCAGTTATGAAATAGGTCAACTTCTAAATTTATCTTCCTGTTGAACAGTTTTTAACAAAAAAAATTAACCGTACTGACTGGCACGCCTCTGCTTCTGGAAAGATAAAAACATAGGAAATTCAGATATTTAATCACACTACCTTGCCCTGTCCGAATGTCTTTAATGAGTACTAATCGTAGGGAATATTCATTTTGTTAAAAATAACTGCAATGTAAATTTTTATCTGGATTCAAGAGATAAAGATGTGATGCATCTTTTCCAAAAATTCAAGGCATTATACTCATATAAGATTTTGTTGAGGACAGTCATGAATCTGGCTGGAGGCATCCTAGTTAATTTGATTGGTTCTTAAAAGTCTTAAAATTAATGGTTTTTTTAAACGTATGAGAGAGAAATAATTTCGTGAGGTGCAGTAGCATTTTACCACATGCTACCCAAAGCGCTACTCATACAATTAATAATTGTAGACGTCACTTACCAAATAACCAGATTATTTGTTCAATATATTTATGTACATGACCAGGTTTGATGAATTATAATTACTTAATTACCTAGTTAGTTAAAAGGCCTCTCATTTCTGATAGCAATAATACAAAATACAAAAAACATTTTTGCAAAGCTCAAACATATCAGCTTCATTTATCGATTGATGTAGACGTAAATATCTTTATCAGGGTGTAAAATTGTTCGTGAATTAAGAATGAAGCGTCGATGAGTCAGTTTTGAAATGATCGTAAAAAAGCTATTCATTTCATTCCGATCCGACATCCGACTTGTCCAGAATTATATGTACCGTCACCGTTGTGTATTTTTAGTCCAGGTTCAAAAACATATAACGCAGAAAATATTACAGCGTATTTTTTTCGAAATAAAAGGCTACATATTTTAAAGCAGGAGGGGGCGATTTTTTTTGAAAGTCAATGCTATGTAAATCAAATATGTTACACACATGCTTTATGTAAATCAAAATTGTCTGGGTCAGCTTGACTAATTTTTTAACAAGTCAGACACGATGCACCAGCCTAATTACTATGTATTGTTATTAGTTATGCCAATTTAGAAATTAAGGGTGCTGAGTTATTTTCTAACCGATTTGTTCTGACCCTTATTTGATTGCATCTTAATTACATCAGATCAGATATATCGCACAGTCGCACCTACTTACTGTACGCAATATAGATTTTAACAACATGTCGCGTTAATGGTCAATATGCACCTTCAGTTTATATACCTATTAAACAAAAGAGCAAAATGGCAGATCCATTACTATTTTGGCATTTACTACACGTCAATACTTTTGCATCACAGCTCAACAGTTTGATGAATGATCTTGATTGTCAAAATTTAGGCAGGGCAGGGGCAGTGTTCTGTGTGTGTGACCAATACCTCAACAACTGCTAATAAAACACAGATGTATATGATAACCCCGTGTCGTATCTCCTGCTGACTGAAGAAGAAGAATGATTGTATAAGAAATTGGCCATATATCAATCTCGTAAAAAAACCGTGCAAAACTGCAATTATCCTAAGCTTTTCTAGATGATGTCATTTTTTTGTTACACATAACTCGTTTCTGTGCGCAATTTAAAATAATTATAATTAAGTGAAGTGATATACAGGTGCATTAATAATTCCTTGGCTCATTGACTATCGGGGGTAGTAATGAACAGGTTTAAAAGAAATCATGTCATTAATAAACTGTTAGAATACGGTCAAATATATATTCTAATTATTAAATGTCCCTTTTTAAAAGACGATGATAATGCATAACACATTATTTGTCGATTTTCAATGACCAATGCCACGCTTAAGAAAGAAAAAAAGTTATTTAAGAACAAAAGGGCCAAACTAATTTTACTTCACTTCAAACTTGTTAAATTGCTAGTAGCTGGTGCAAAAAAGTTTGATTTTGTAATAATTAGAGCAGATCTTAGTTCTGAGTGGCGTACTAACACTTTTTAACTTTTTAATTTACTACATACTTGTCTGGGTTTGTGATACAAATAAAAAATCAACAGTCATCATCATCATCATTACTGCATCAGTTACATGAATTGATGCAACAAATATCTTTCCTCAGTCCTCAGTGCTACTGTCGCTATTAAATAGACAAGCGTCCATTTTTTATTGCTGTTATCATTAACATATTACAAAGCTACCTATATACATACCTACACAAGATGTTGTCTGTTAAAAATACTGACACTACCTCCTCAAGAAACTAAAACAAAAAAACGTAAAATAGCAGACGACCGACCGCAACACCACACCACCACCTCCACCACAAACAAATATCGTTACACAAAAGGCGTAACCTTGAACAAGATCAAGGTTTCCCTTTCTAAAACAACTTGAAAAGCTCTGAATCTGACTGAATAGAGAAGAAAAATGGCGAGAAATCAAAGGAGCTTTAGAAATTTGAGTGTCTGCTACTGTTCATCATTTTTTATCTTGCTCATCAATGTATACTCTCTGACTCTGACACTAATCATCACATTAAAGCTTTGGTCACACATAATTTGTTCTGAATGAACTATACCACACACACAGTTTCTATTCTCACTTAGATTGTATGTCTGATTTAGCAATAAGATATAAGATTGCTTGTATTTCCCTACTTTGACTTGCAATTTGTTATGTCATTTTATGAGATTTCTTACATTACATCCGGGTTTATAAACCTCATCACATCACAGTTCACAAAGTAATTTAGGTACTACTGGACAATTCAGCAAAGATAGAAGAGGGGAAAAAATTGGCTGAGAATTACTTGATTACCTAACTACCTATGCTTCAGCGTGACAAGCACGAGTAAACAATTTATCTTTGATATTGTCTTCAGTTTTGTAAGTCGTGTGTGTGTGCAGATAGCACACATGTACGTTCTGAATGGGTGGGTGGTGCAAGGTGTGATTGCGCTCTTTGATGTACTCCTCTGGACAAATAAATAGGATTTAATGATGATGATAGAAAAATACAAATGAAATTGTCTCGTTTCGGTTGATCACGGACGAAAAAGCACGCAATAAAGAGAAAAAATAAATTCTTGAAAAATACATCCAATTTAAGATGGTTTTTTTTTGTTCTTTACTTGAACTACGACGCAAAACCAAACTGTCTTGATAATTGTTTGTATTCCAAATTCTGTATTCTGTTGGTCTACTGGATGGGTAATGGAGGGTGGTGGAGGTGATCACGGATTCTTTATTTATAAATTATTCATTCACAAGCTCATGTTAGAGCTAATGGAAATCGCATCGCACAAATTTCATCCCTACTTTTCAAGAAGAGAATCGAGATCGAGCCATTTGATGGCTGAATGAAGAGGATAGCTCAGTTTTTTTGAGAAACAAAACTCATTTCATTGTTTTTCCATTTTGTAGAGTAAAAATTGGTATGTCATTGGAAATGCATTGGCTTGGTTTTTATGTTGGTTTGGTAGCTCTAGTCAAAGTCAAAAGAGAAAAAATGGCTGACAAAGGAATTTAATTCATTTGATCATGAGAGCTTTTTATGAACACTTTTCCTTTTTATCATCTCGGTTTTCCCCCTCAATAAATGCTGGTAGATTAAAGATAAACGAAACGAGTTAAGAAACACCAATATTGTCTTCCAAAGAATGTTAGGCTTTTTAATGGGAATCTCTAACTGCACATGTTTCACACTATATTGCATTGGTATTTTTGGTATTAAGGAAAATAGATCATTTTGATGTACATCCATAAGTCTTCAATGTCTTTCTTCTTAAGTACATCTCGATGCTGAGATGTTTTTTACTTAAAACTTTTGCGAGCATCAATAAAATGCTTTTCATCTTCTTAAATTCTGTCAATTTGCAGAGGGCTTGTTATCTTTAATTTATCTTTTGGACTTGTACTCTCTTTTCTGCAAACTACCTAATTCCATCACATTCCTCATCCATCTAAATGCAGATTGAAAATCTACCATTCAAGGAAGACATATGTAGGTTCTATAGAACGATGAGTCCTCCGAAAAATTTTAAATTATCTTTCAAGGCAAGAAAAAATTGTAAGAAATTCCTCTTCTTCTTCTCCAATAAGCTGACAAAGTTAAAACATTAATGTGTTTCGTAATTTGCTGCTGTGAGAAGACTTGACATTTGGCACAGTGATCTTGAATCCTCTAAATTCCTGCTGATGCGATGATGATGGTGCCAATTTTGTTGCGAAAATGCACCTAAATATGCCCAGTGCAATAATAAATATCAGTGTGGTAATAACATATATATTTGGAAAACAGCAGAGCCCTTGGTTGAAAAAAACTCATTCCTGTTCTCTACAGGCTTCCTAACTTAATGAATGCCAAACGAATACTTAATCCCTTAATTTAGCTTTGACCTTGTTTCAAGTTTTGAGGGTTAGCTTTTGCGCATTCTACTGCACAGCAAAATGATACACATATTTAGCTTAATGGAAATGTTTATTTGGATTTGGCGAGTCTTGGGTGGTGGAATTGCGAAAGAATGTATAAAACAAATTCGTAGGTCAAGTTTATATTATACCATCGTTCTTGCATAATCAAACATGAACAGTTTGGCACTTTTCATAAGTACCTATCAATTCGGAAATAATGTCAGTTTGCTGTTTCTCAAGATTTGTTGTCACGCGAAGAGGGAGCTCCCAAGAGAATTGCCATCATCACGAAATAGAGTAGTCAGGTCTAAAACTTTCATTTTGAGCGTTGATTTGATTATCACTGTCATGTCACACATCTTAAGTAAACATTTGTAGTATTTCATCATCAACGCATTCTTTTTTTGTAAATAAGGAGAAGATTTACGTCAAAATTACGTGATTATAATTTTACGATGCGTGCATGTATTTTGATTTCGTGATCCATGTAGTTAGGTATATACTTGGAGAAAAAAATACATAGCAAGTCACTGGGTATATACGTTTAGTTTAGATATTTAAAAATAAAAATGAAAAACGGTATCCGTAAACATTTTAACAGTTTCGACGTCGATAAAGAATACAAACCATTGTTCTGTAGTAGGATTAGTGCGAAGATGTTCGCCCTTTTCCATACTTCACTACAGGAGATAGATTTCACTTCGCAGAAAAGTTAAAAATTAAGATTAAAAGAACAATTAAAATTTTGCTTTGTTCTAAGATTTACCCTTCTACAGATGGTAGAGTAGTCATATGCATGCGGTGTACTAAATACTTGTATGCAATTTTTTATGCCGTAGGGGCAAACTGAGATTGTCAAAATAGTATGTGGTATGCAACTTTAGTCCAGTAGTCAGTAGGGGCCAGATCTCCATCCGCAGCGTCATTGACTCCTAATCCGGAGTTGTAAAATGACTCATTAGAAGGAGTCATTTAACGTGAACACGTATGTCAGAAACTGCCAATGACGCCTTAGAAGGAGACGTAGGCGTTTACTCGAGAACTACTGAACACAGCGAAAAACTGATTATCTCATTGGAAAGAACGCCATCGATTTGTTTAAAAGGCATATGGTAAACGGGGGGTTGCAATTTAAAAAACCTTTAATATCATTAAAAAACAGAATTGCAATACCCATTAACGTATAACGACTTCAGATAACAGTTTTGTTTTTCTGAAGGAAAATATCTATATTTATAAAATCACATTGAATAAGGATACAGAAGCGTGAAGAAGAAGAAAAGTTTTGGTAAAGGAGCAATATCAACAGCCAATCGGAACATAAGTTCATCCTTGCTGCAACCAAAAAAAAACATAAGTTGCACCCGGACCTCGACTAATCAAAACGACCAGAGAAAACCATGCCGCGATTTTTAAATTTTCCTTTGTTAATGTGCTCCCATATGGGTTTGTTTACATTTTTCTTGGCCTTAGAAACCATGCAATCTGATGTTGCACTTCGCCCCGCTCTGTGGCAGTGTCCCGATTGGCTGGACCTAGCAACGAACTCTATCCATAAAAATTGTTCATCCTCACGCTTCTGTATCTCTTATTCAATGATAATAACCAAAACCCTTATTGTATAGAACCACAAATCCTCATGTTCGATTTATAAATAGAAATTCCTTTAAAGCAACCTCCTGTATTAAAATGGGAATCCTAAATGAAATGATATCTAAAATATTGAAAGTAAAAGATTCATCAAAGAATATTAACGATTTCTCAGTCTAAAACCAAAATAAATGTTGAAACCCAGATTTGATTTATTGGACGCCAAAATAATAAGATCTGCATTTTTGGGCATTTTTTATGACATAGAAAGCTGGACTGACCCATTTCTTTTATCTGAAATATAATGAACTGTTGAAGAGAACGTAAAATGAAGGTTCTTGTTGCAACTTATTAGAACCCTTTTTAAATGTACGCGACCGACAGATTCTTATCCGTTAGTCAACGCATGCATATGAAATTTTTAGCAATTTTCTAATATCTTTGCTATAAATATAAATTATAATCTGACAAATTACTCTGTATGTAAAAAAAAGTTGAAAAAACCTGGAGGAGAAATTAAACTGACTACTAAGAATACTTAATACAGGTAAAATGTCAACTTTACAAGAAAGACAAAATAACCAAATGAATGCAAGACGGTATGCGAGAATTCATCCTAAGTTTTAAACATTTCGATTAAATCAGATACAAAAGCAATGTGTACGCAAGCTAGTAATAATATTTCTGAGAAAAAGCAAACCCTTTACCCCCAAATGTACATTTTAAAGTAACAAACAGGATTTGTATAATATGTATGTAATTCATAACTTTTACAACAAATACAGCACGGTAACAATAATTTAAAAATTAATATTCTGCATAGATAGTTTGATAGAGTGAAAAATGATGCAACAGAGAAAACTGATAATCGCACAGCACAAACTAAATTTTAATTACTTTTAATTAAGGAAAAGGTTTATTATGTACCGGTAAATGTAATTCATATACTAATAAAATTGACATACATACTTTTATTTGTTTCCAATCAGTAATGTAGACATTTCAAATAATTAAGTCAAAGCATAAGATAAGTAACAGCAGGCATCAGTACTGAAGGTGGCTATTTAATTTAAATACGTTTCTGATGACTAACGACTAAGCAAAGTGAAGAATTAAGGAATAATATAATGAATGAATGGTTAAATAAAATTACATGAATGTATGTAACTGTGACGATGTATTGAATTGTGTAAATGTTTAATTGTAATTAATTTATCCAGTAGAATAAGCATACATTCAAGAAATTATAACTTATTTCACGGAAAACAAAACAATTTAACATTCTGATTTGCAAAGAAGATATAATGATAAATTGCAAAACTTGTAATTGTACTAAATGACAAATGTAAATAAATCTGTATAAATATTACTACAGTATAAGTATTCAACCATTTTATATGTTCTAAACTTTACTTTAATAGTCTCCCATTGCCCCATTTTCATAGTTTTCATTATTTCGTTACGCAACATACAGGATCCAGTGCTACAGTTCCAAACAATGAACAAATAAAGTACTCATAATCATCCACACTCGAAAATTCTTTCACTTGGCAAGAATATTAAAGTAATAATTTTGTATTGTCAATTGTATCAGTAATTTCCACACCAATTACCCCATCCAAAATACTTTCATTCAACAGGAAAACTTTCTCGGGCATACATAACTGACTTCACAAACAAACAACACAATAACTCAAGTAAGACAATGGAAGTAAATAGGGTGATAGAAAGATAATGATTATAATGAGCTTTGTTGGTGGAGCATTAAATCCTCGTTGTTCATGTATCTATGCAAATTTAAAATATTATCGTTGCATAAAATAATTTGTAAATCTGATACAAAGATACATGCATGTAAATTATATGTAAGCTTGTAATTATCACGATTGTATAAAATAGTTGATAAGTGGAACGGAGGGAACGGAACGGGACTCGCTGAAAATACCTCCTCTAAAATAATCTAAATCTCATAATTATCGTGATTGTAAATTTATGCAATGCAGATACCGGAACAGGAAAAACCAACACATACGGTGGTTTGTCGATACAGCTTGATGATTTACGTCAAGTCAATGCTATAATGTTTGTACAGAATCAGAGCGAAACAAGAAGAGAAAGTGTTATGATTTCCCTATGATGTTAATCATTTCTCACTCAGAATATGAACAGATGAACAAAACAACTACTCTTAAATGAATTAAACTTGGTGATGTGTTTTTTCAATGAATTAATGCAAGAGTGAACACGTGAGTGGGAAAATAAAGTATTTCATTGTGCATTATGTGATGATGATGCTTCGATTTTCCTTCAAAATGTGTCCTTTTGACAACATCATTTGATGAACTGTTTGGCTATTGAAAGAAATCACACAAAATTTACATTAAGCAATAAATCAAACTAGAAATAAACTTTTGAAGCCATGAAATAAATATATTTAAACGCCGAAAAATTTCATGACAGGTAATACTTAATTTATTTCCAGACAGATCCAGTTTTGGCCGTTGTGTCGTAATCAAAGATGAGCTAGTATGTAAAATATTTCTGTAAAAAAAACATAATCAAAATTGCCACACATTTTTTCATGTAAGTCTCATGACTTTTTTAAAAAAGATTGTAATGTGTCAATAGCTAACAAATTTGTGACATGTCACATAACGACCATTGTCAATGTATTTTATAATCCTAAAATACTAACAAGGAGAGCTTTCGGTTAGTCCATTCGCAATCCAATCGGAAATCACATTTTCTTGCATAGTTTTTGATGCTGAATAAGATAGCAATTATCATTTTCCCGAATGCGCCTGTGTGTTGGGGCTGTCATTTACCCTAATGCTTAAAAACGCAAGCTTAAGGTGTGAAGACGGTTTGCCATGCCGTGGGGTTTTAAGCATTATGTTAAATGGCAGCTGCAACACACAGGCGCATTCGGGAAAATGATAATTGCTATCTTATTCAGCATCAAAAACTATGCAGAAAATGTGATTTTCAATTGGATTGCGAATGGACTAACCGAAAGCTTTAATTGTAAGTTGTTTTCTAAGTATATTTTACCTTCTTCCATTCGACATGCATTTTTTTATCATTTATTAATCCGATTTCATTTGCAATTCATTTCTACACCCTGAATACTTCCCGAAATGGCGAGAATACAAAAATATAAGTATGGAAGTTCTGTCCTTCCCATTTTTTCTATTACATGACCACTGATGACACTCCAATGCATACCAAAAATCTTACCCATGAGTACCAAATGAACCATCTCTAACTTAAAAATAGCAAAACGACAATGATCAAATGAATGAGGATTTCGAACATGTTGAGTCAAACTACTATACTGTGTTGTGTTGCCGGATCTTCTTCCTCACCACCACGGCTGCAACACAGAATAAAAAAATGATGACGACTATGACTAAAATCCATTTTTCTTCTCACCGGTGACTAGTAGGGGAATAGTAAACGAGTCA